>SNQJ01S0081281.1:52801-71495 GCA_010110895.2 Picea sitchensis
GCCTTCCAGCAGGGACTAATAAGAATATATAACTTTATATATATATAACAAGAGTGACAAAAGTTCCAGAGCCAAACTCCACTAACTATTAAGAAAAAAATGATAATAATTTAAAAAGACCATTAAACAATGGAAAATTGGACATCCACTCTTTGTAATTATGAATAAATGTGATGTTTTGAATAGTAAAATAAAATATATCTCACCCTTATCACTTTGCATTTTGACTTATAAACTTTTACCAATGAAAATAGAGATTAATATCAATGATTTAATAATTATAATATATTGTAAATTGTTTAAAATTAAAAAAAACTCTAAAACTTCACTTAAAAAGAGAAATGGAAAACATATCATTATAATTCAAAAAATACAATAAAACTAACTGTAAAAGAATCCACAATCATTCATTTCAAATAACCAAAATTTCCATTACAAAACGTGACCTTTAATATCGGATATCTCAAATTTTCAAATATTGTGCATCTCTCTCAATTGAAAGTATGGTTGAAATTGAGATTATTGTATAAAGTTAAGTTGTACACTCAATGGAAATATGATTGGAATATTTGGAAAAAGGAGAGTCTAAAGATATTTTTCAAAATCAACGTGAAGTCATTCGATCGATCGATCATGTTTCTATGTGCCTTTCTATGAAAAATGTTTATACAAACACTCTTTTTCCCTTTCTATGAAAAATATTTATCCACAATCATGTTTTATTTTATGGTCGTTGCTTGAGCCTTTTTAGCTTTTTCTCGTTCCTTGTTTCGCGGTGGTGATTAGCCTTTTCAATCTTTGACTAGAGCTTCAAATTGTTAATGAAATTTGAAGTTCCTCAATCTCTTATAACATATTGGTTTATTGCTTACATCATAGTTTTGTTAGGTTCAAACTCTATGTTCCATTATTGCTTTGTGCTCTTACTCAATTGTGTTGATTTCACATTCCATGTGTGTTATTTTGGTATTAATTCCTATCTTTCATGAAACGTTTAAGTAATTTCCTTGCTAAGTGAGTGGCAATGATATGCTTATAAGTTTATATGGTTATGATAAACATGGGAATCGATAATGAGGACTTACAATCATCCATGCCACTAGGGATTGATCCACACCGATGCTTCTATAACCTTTGATTCAATATATCTATCAACAAAACATATTGAGTAGTTTAACCTCGATTTGAATCTGGGTCGAGCCACCCTATATCACTAAACTGGTGCCTTCACAATGCAGGATGACTATCATTCGTCCAAGTCACTTCGGGCTATGATATAATGGTATCTTTTTTTTTTACAGTGGAATCAATAATGAGGGCTTACAATCATCCACACAACCAGGGATCAATCCACACTGTTGCCTCTATAAACCTTGACTCAATAGACCCGCTTGCAAGACATATTGAACATTTTAACCGTGACTCGAACCTGGGTTGAGCCGCCCCTATATTACTGAGCTGGCACCTTCGCGATGCGGGATGACTACCGTTCAACCAAGTCACTTCGGGCTAATATAATGGTATCTTAATCTTCAAAGAATCATGATTTTCAAGGGCTGTAGTAGAAAGTTGTGCCCTTATATTGGAGTGTTTGTGTCTTAATCCTTCTTTCCCTTTTATGTTAAAAGTGGTACATTTGAAAGGTTGGATGTGTATGGTCATTGTATTGGCTTGTTTACGTTTGAGTTAGATTTTGTGAAAATGAATGTATAACACTGGTCTCAAAGTGAAAGTAGTATTTTATGTTTAACAGTACATGTTTGGTTATGTGTATGGAAGAGGTTGCATTATACTTGATAATGTGATCATTGTATATTTAATTTTCTATATAGAAATGGTATTAAGAACATAGATGTATCTTCACTCTATATTTAGAGGGATAAAAAGAAATTGAAGTGCCACAAACTTATGAATATTTAAAACATTAGATCCCATATGGGGTGCGCCCCATGTGGCGAGAGAGGATGTTGGCTCACATCTAGTGACATAATGCAAGGGTGTGCAATAGCATGGGGAGAGTGCATGCCATCAATGCCTATTCATGTTGTCTTAAGGGATAACAAGTATAGGGTGATCTCAAGCCTGTGAAGCATAGACTAACATGAGAGTACCATGGATATGAATGCATTGCATGGAGGGTGTAGAAGGATTTCAAGGCATAAATTAATGGTCTTCTTAGTTAGACAAACACACGATGGAAAACATCACCTCAATTTAAGAGAGACATCATGCATTTGAGAGGGAATTTGAGTAGTATAATAGTTATGGGAACTGATATGAAGAATCCAATGGCAAAGGAACAAGATAACTCTAAAGTGGTATGGTATTTTGGACAATAGTTCAAGCGTCTAAATTTTAGCCTTCGACAAAGGTGGTCAACTTACTTCTCTATATTGCATTTGGTAGCTTTGTAGTTTTTACTATTGGGGGTTTCAATCCTTGTGGGGGTTTGTTCAATTCAGGTGGTAGAGGCCCCTCATTTACTTCCACTCTGTTCAATTTGAATTTAGTCTCCATTCATGGGGAAAGGGTTTGTCTTTCTGATTTCCCTCATTCATCTGGGGTTCACACTTGGGTTAAAAGGGCCTAGAACCTATCCTTGTCCCACCTATTGAGCTATCCTCTATGGCCATTTTTTGCATTGCCTCTACTCAATACCTTGGTTTTAGCTTGGTTTGTCTTAACAGAGAGGGACTATTGTGATAGGTTGTTTGTTTCTAACTTTCAAAGGCACCCACCCACTCCTGGTATGGAGAATAAAGGAGGCATCTAGCCAAAGAATTCAGTGGAGGAAGACACCAAAGGTAAGAGGGTGTTGAATTTTGGTGCTCCCAAACAAAGCCAAAAAAGGAAAGACATGACCAGGGTGCAACGTGAAGTAGGGAAAGAAAAACAATTCTAAAGTTCTTGCTTCAAGCTAGAGACAAAGAAGGAATTGGAAAACATGGAACAACTCATGCACCAAAGGAAAAATAGACCGACCAAGAGCCAAATTGAGGTAGAGCTAATAGGTTGGGTATAAAACAACTGAAATGTGTTGGGTTATGAAAGCAATTTTGTCTCAAGTAAATGAGGACATGAGCACTCCACAACAACAAATCCTAGCCAAGATGAATCAAATGGATAGAAGAATTAGCATGCTAGACAAACAATTTGAAGCATTGGAGAAATATGTCTTCAAAATTAGGTTTCAGGCATTGGCTAAGCAAGGAAATGAAGGAACATAACAACAATAGAATGCAGGTCCAAGTAATGCAATAAGAGGACCCTCAAATCAAACTGAGGTAGATGAGATGACCAAGTAGATAGTCTGCACCTTGCAATAGGCAATTCTAGGAGCTACCTCACCAAGGGCACCTGAATAATGTCATAGTGAATTATGCAAGACTCTATAAGTTGTTTTTGTTGTTACTCTTTTTAATCTTCGGGATATTCAAGCTATTATAATCTATATGTATAGGCAAAAAGATAGTAGTAGAATAATGTTAAGAACATATTTCAGAATGATAAAACAATATATTGAGATATTTTGCTACAACATGTGGCTTGATTTCATGAATAATGGGCCATACATTGTTGTGTTTGTAATATTTTGTACATAACATAAAGTTAAAAACTAATTTTAAGAAAATACTTAAAAGATTAGTTTAAGATGGATTTATCTTGGTTTATTTTATTAGTATGTATTTTGTTAATATTATGGTTATTTTTAAAAAAAATTATGAATTTCAATTTTTTTAATTTAATTTATTAATATTAAATAGGAAAAATAAATGCTCACTGATTTTTTCATTAATAAAATTATGACATCTGATCTAATTTAAAATATATTATTTGTATTTATATTTAAATTTAAAATAGAATTAAAAATATGAAAAAAATAATTAAAAACATTGAACAAATACTATAATTTATAGTTTCATATACTTAAAAAAAAAAAAATTGTTTCTTATATTTTATTTTCAAATAATTTTATAAAGAAAAAGTTAGTATCAACAATGGACATTAAAAAAAAATGAAGGATAACTTAAAAAAAACTTTAATCCTTAAAAATAAAAATTCAATATAACTTACTATACTCATTTTTCAATTTGTCATTAGAATTAGACAAAATTCAAAATTAGACCAGAGGCACGTAGCCGCGACGGGTCACAAACATGCTTGCATTTGTTTCTATATACATTTATTTCCATGCTTATGTTCTTCGGCATGTGTGAACTATGTGTTGCACCATTGGATATTTGGGTTGACATGTGTGGAGAGCTTGTGACTTGTCTCATTATACAAGTTACAACTAGCAATACCACGGCCCCGCCACCATCTGAATTGATCCACTTTAGAGTTCTATGACCTCTCCTCACAAATGATTTTGTAATGGTCCAATTGAGCAGTTTAGTGAAGCAAATGGATGATGAGGACTTGTATCCAACTCTCAGTGAAAACTATGAGCGTTTTTTTTTTTTTCAATTGAGCTAATTAGTGTTAGTTGTAAGTTTACATAGACATTCTTATATAGGTAGTTGTGACAACTATCTTTTGCTAATACTAAGTCTCTTTTCATTGTTAAATATATTGGTCATTCTCTTATATTATAGATAACAAATAACATTTATACATTTGTTATTTTGTTTTATGGAGTTTAGGTTTATTTACGATCCGGGTTAGACTTGGATTTTTACAAGGTATCATAGTGGGTGCTTCTTACCCTACTTGTTTGTGTCTGAGCATATTCAACTCCATTAGCTCCACTGCCTGGTTTTAGTATTGAAGAACACGTTTTTATTTTATTTGCTTCATTTTTCTAGGCCCACAATGTTTTATGCTACAAATCGATCTCTACTTAGTTCTAGGTGTAGATCTGTGCATTTGTGGGGTTTTTAGTGTTTTTGGGTGCCAACCAACACATCTACACGTTACCTTTCATATAGTTATGTTTATCCAATCGTGTCTCTCTTAGAGCCGTCATAAGATTACATAGTGAGATCGGCCTCTCTTTCAGATTTGTGGGCTACAACTCTAAGCCCACAACTTCCTTTTTAATCTGTGAAGTGGAGTAGGAGGATCTGAGCACCGATAAGATCATGGCACCATCCCATCTCTTTAAATCGAGGATTTTATGCTACAAATTGTGGGGATCAATTAAGTGACAAATTTGTTCTCTAGCCTCTGATTTGTTTTATGGTGACTTTGCAATTTCATTTCTAGGTGGCTTACAAGACTTGCATGTGCCCTCACACAGTTTATGGCTCTTGTGTAGAGATTCTTATGGTCATGTGGTTGATATTTGGGTTGTCCTATGATTTGTACAAAAGTGGATTCTTTGGCTTATGCTAATAGTAGTTTTGCACCAAAACATGAACACTTATTAGGTGATATTGGAGATTGGGCCTGCAGTGTTGCTTTGTTGCATATTAGGGTGTTGTTGCCATTGTGTATTACACTCTGTTGTAATGTGGGAACCGTGGTTGCAATTTTTGGTTGTCAGTATCTTACCTTCTTTTGGATACACCGATGGTGATCTTGTTATTTTCACTACCCATTTTTAATGAGGTTCTTTCCATTTTGAACAACTGCAATCCTAGCCTTCAGAATTATGAGCATTGAGTGATTTGCTACATCGATGGGTTTGTTGAACTCACCATGTTGTGTCTTTCTAGTGCATTCCTCTTTATATATAACTCCATCTCTTAGGGGGCAAACTCTTTGGAAATTTTTCATTCCCTCCTTTTGATCCAGTGTTTCTATGGGAATTTTTCTTATGGAGAATGGACTGTTGGATTGTAGGTCGTGCTTGAATGGTAGAGACCTGGGATCTATTCCATTGGTTATAAACTCTTGTTACATGTATGGAATTTTTATTTTGGAGGTCATTAGCATTTTTGTTTTCCAATTTATTGTATCTTGGAGGTTATCGATAATGTTTTTTCCATAACTCTTCAATGAAGCCTCATTTTTTTGTATTGTTTGAGGCGTTGAGAAGAGCATTCTACTCTCTTTCCAATGGTTGGTTGCATGCCACATTTGATGCCTTTTTGAGATGGCATGGATACATTAAGAGAATTGATTCATAGCAGGCCTAGTTTCTAGGACCCATTTTTGTCTTCCTTGTTTACTCCCTATGTTTGGATTAAAGGGTAGTGTTATGTTCTTTTCCAATGCAACCAACTATTGATAGTTGTACGCTTATGTAGAAATTCTTATCTACCCAACTATGACAACTATCTTTTTCTAATGTTGAACCTCTTCCCGTTGTTATATATACCATGCATCCTCTTCTATTATAGATGATATACATTTGATCTTTCGTTCTATAAAATCTAGGCTCATTTACAATCCCGATTAGACCTAAATTTCTATAAAAACACATCTCTCCACCAATCATAAGCAGACTAGACATACTGAATTTCCATATTCCTGCTATTCCTAGTTCGAATGCATCTCATGTGGGCTGTGACATAAAGTAAACCCTCGATGAGTACAATTTGAGTGCATCTCATGAGGGTCACCAACATAAAGAAAACTCTTGACAAGAACAACCATAGAGAACCTAGATGAGATAAATGTTGGTCACAATGAGCTCTTATTGTTGTCGTTCAATGTAGATTGAAAGTTGGTTGTGTTGTTGATTATTTACAAATATCATATTGTCGAGAAGATTTTGGGTAAGATTATGGAGATATCTAAGTTGAGATTGGTGAGTAGTCTAAACAATCAATCTTTGATATTGTGCTAATTACTATATACAACAAGGGTAATAGTTGCAAAACAACTAGTCCTTGCCTTAATATAATGTATTTTGTTTAATTAATTTATAAATTTAAATTTAAAAAATTATAAATTGTTTTTTAAAATTAATTTTATACAAATGTGTATTAAATTAAGTGAAGAAGTTAATTACAATGAATAGAAAAAAGTTTCAAACAATCTAAACATAGTTGTGTGGAGTCGAAGTTGCAAACAATAAATATATTTAAAAAAAAATAAAGTAACAATTTTAAATACATAAGTTAAAATATTATTAAAAAAACACAAAAAAAAATATGTTTAACCACAACATTCTTTTTAAGGAAATATTAAGATTAATAAATATCTCTCAACACCAAAATAAAATATGTTTCCTTTGAAATTTAATAATTAATAATACTACAATACAAGCTTAACCTGGATCAAAGACTATCGAAAAATTGAGTAACCTCCATGTGGTAGAGTTTACTTTACAACTCTCTCAAATCAAAGGAGATCCAAATGATCAAAGTGTAGAGCTATTTAAAAATACCAACAATTTTCATCAAGATAAACACAAAGCTATCTCGCATTTGAGTTGTATAGACTTAATATATATTATTCACCAATTTCATTTAAAATAACTAATTATTAATATTTGAAAAAACATATAAACTTTTACTATTATGAGTGGCAAAAAAAAATCGAATTTATAAAATATTTAGATTGTTAGAAACACAATCCAATCACTTTTATATTCCATTTTGAAATGTACATAAAATATACCACAAATACCACCATACATGGAGAACGAGAATTTAATATCACGAACACTAAAGCCCATGGAAATGGTAAGATTCTTTGAAGAGAGGTAAGTCATCTCTTCCCTTCTGTTGTGTACAATTCTCTCTATTTCATCTTTCCCATGCAACATATTTTTGAAGCTTTAGCTATTAGGGAAATTCATTAATTTGCACAAATTTAACATTATGATTTAGTTATTTATATTTGTGTGTGATATAAACTTTAATTTTTGAAAAAAATAAATAGATTTGAACAATTAATAATGAGAATGAGAAATTAATAATGAGAATGAAAAAAGTAAAAAAGTTAAAAAATGTGATGGAAGTGTTCATGTAAGTGTTTTAGATGTTTAAATTGTAGATTAATTTTTTTTTAAAATTGAATTTGAAATTGTTAAATTGCGCTGAGAGACACTCTCCAACCCAATATGGGGGAAATCATGCAACATAACACATTAAAATAATAATTATAATAATAAAATATTAATTAAAAAATTAATTTTATATATATATATATATATATAATATTTTAATATGAAAAAAAATATTGGTTTGAATTTGTTTTGTTTCGATTTTCTCTAGCTTGAATTAATAGATCACAAAAACAATGTATTGGTTATGGAGGTCATAATATATTATAAACTAGCATAGATCCATCTTAACCCTGGATCTATCAAGTGCCTAGAGGGATCAAATCTCTCGATGTGCAAACCTTTAACCTTTCCTCAAGTTTTGCACTCTAAAAAAGGTTTTCACCTCGAGAGATTTGTTCCCTCTTGATGCTTGATAGATCCGGAGTTAATATGGATCTATGTTGGTATTATATTAAATAAGAACCATTTATTTGAAATATTTTTATTGTGGCCCTATACATTCTAGTTCTATAATATGGTTAGTTTACTTTAAAATAATAATTTTTTTTTTTCTAACCAATTAGTATGAAACTAGCCAAATTCCTAGCAATATTGGGGACAACATGTTGAGCTAACCCTTTAAACTATTTGCACATATTCTCGTACACATCTATTGTAGAAATCAATTTATTATTGACACAAAATATCGTAGTTCAAATGTAGTATGAATTAACCTTTTTCTAGCCACTCAAAATAACCTGCATTTTTTATTTGAAATTTGATACTAACTATTTTGGATTTGATATAATTGAAAATATTAGATGCTAGCATTTCACCATTCAATTGCACTTGATGTATTTGAGAGTGCTCAATCTATTTTTTCATTAAAAATAACTATTTCATAAAATTCAAAATTTCAATTTAAAAAAAATGTTTAGTAAAATTCTAATAATAATAAATTGAAAAAGATAAAAAACATAAATTAGAAAAGATAAAAAACATAAAATTTTTAACTTTCTTTCAAAAAAATATTTAATATAATATTTAATAAGAAGAAAATTATTTAATATGATATTTAATATATTATTATTAGAACTTGTCAATTGGGTTTAGCCCAAGTGGTTTGTGATGAGGGGTGTTTTCCCCCTCCCAGGTTCAATTCTCGCAAATGATAGGTTGATCTCTTAAATGAGCACGATATCGAAAAAAACTTCGACTTTCTACAAAGAGGGGAAGTGCCCAATGAGTTTCCCCAAGAAGTATTCCAAGTCAAACAAATAATTAGCATTATAACTTACTTATCGAGTAATCAACAAAATCATCAATTAAAACACTTTATTGTTTGGGTTATATTGAATCCTACGATACTATTATGTCATGTCACCATCCATACAAGATTGTTAGGACAAATTCGTAAAGAATACAAGATACACTAAAAATTGTTTTTTATTAAGAAAATAAAGATGCAACATTATATATAACATTATATATAACACTATATATGAAGCTTAGAACAACGATAGGTATTGTAGGAGTTTTTAATTATGAGGCCAAAACTCCTCTTGAAACAATATGAAGAAATTTTAGAGTGACACTTGTTGTACTGCAGCGAAAACAAATATAGAACAAGATACAAGAAAATGAGCAAACACATAATTGACACAACAATTTTATGTGGTAAAACCTTATACAGGGAAACATCCACGAGACAATGATATTCGGTTAATATTATGAAAGGGAGATAATACATTAGCTAGACCACTCACGCTCATGCTTCTCAAGCACTCTCACATCTCACACTCTGCCTTAATAGGCTTACATAGATATATAGTAGTCTTCACTCAATTATAAGAAACTGATTACGTTTAATGTGCCTCTATCCCTATTCTAAATCTGGTTGATTTGATCCAACTAATTACAGAATAATAGGTGCTAGAAAATCTTCCCAATATCTAAAAACGAGTGTAAATTTGTTGGCATTATCCAACAATCTCCACCTTGACATCAATTTACCTAAACATCATTGTCCAATTTATTCATCACCTATGTTGCAAGCCAAGAGAAGTCAAGCACCACTGCAACTTCTCTAATAAAATTGGTTTCATGATCACTCTTGTGTGACTTGCACGAGTTTGGATTTCCTGAGGGGTCACTCCACCTCCAACGTGTCTTTCAAAACTGTGTTTTGAGACATATTTAGTGATAGATCTCCTTCTATCCAAGACACTTGTAAAATCTTCATTACAATTATCACAGACTATATTAGTGTAACCATTATAGGTGACATTTGTGCTTCTCAAACGTTGAAGCACCCATTTCACTGCAACATCTGAATCTATCACATATCTGAAAATATCATTAGCATGTGAAACATCTGGTCTTAACCATTTCATCACATACAACATACCTCCTACTAAATTTACACGAGACACAACCTTTTCTTCTTTATAGACAGGACCTATGCTTGAAGAAAACTTATAATGGAAAGCAACATGGATAAAAACTAGTTTTACAATGTTCATACTGAACTCCAACCACATCTTACCATTACCATCTCTGTATACTTCTATTCCTATATTTTGTTTTGCTGCTCCTTGATCCCTCATCTGAATTGTCATGTCCACCTGAGTCATTTTCTTACTGATTTTATCCACGCTTCGACTTGCATTGAGCATATCATCAACAAATAGCATCAAGACTCTGAATGTACTATAAACTGTATAGTCATTCCTACCCTTTGAAAAAAATTTACTCACTATGAAGGATTCAAACCTCTTGTATATTTGCCTGGGTACCAATAGGCCATACAATGAATTATCTAGCATGCAAACAAATTTACCATTGTGATCTTGAATCAACCCTTTTGGTTGTTCCATACATACTATATCTCTGTCAATGATGACCTTGTGAGTAGTAGGATCCCACACACAACATCCATTTATACCACCATCCACTACTACATATGGGTGGATTATTCCAAGAAAATTTTCCACGTTTCCATTATTTTCATGTTTTTTTTAATAGGGCGGGATTTTCGTCGATATTGCCATGAAAGTTCGTCAATATATCCACGAATAGGTTTTTTAACTTGGTCGGGATTTTCGTCACTATTGCCACAAAAATTTGTCGCTATTGCCATAAATTTTTTTCCTATCTTAAAAAGCATCTGCTAACGGCTAGTTGACTAGTTGATCTATATATACCTGAATTTAAGAGACTTTGTGACACAATTTCTATATTTGCGACACTGTTCGTGGATTTTGTTTGAGTTGTTTATTTTTTCCATCACCCATCGGTTGAACAAATCCAATTCTCAATTTACATAGCTCGGATTTTGAACTTGCAAGGTTAGCATGTTTTTTTTATTGATGTACTTGTTGTAACATCTCGCTCTGGTGCATTGAGAAAACTTATTATTTGAGGACACTTGCTCGCAAGTGATCTAGATTATTATGATATTAAAACATTTGTCCTTGATTATGATGCGTTATGGTGGATGACATGATGTTTTACTTCTTTGACATAGACAAGTGTTATTGACTCGGTTTTACTAAGTGTGCAAGGTTTTGGACCTCGAGGATGCAGAGGCATCAACGGAACCCCTTGGACTTCAGATCGAGTCAGGGAGTGTGCTTGGGGTTTGATTGTTTACTGTGATTTTAGTACATTGGATTAGATGATATGATGTGGACATGTTCTGACACGATTGTTGATGATGCAGGCTGATGATAGCTTGCCGACCAGACTCACATATGTAGTAAAGGGGCCACACACACGATTTCCAGAGAGGTTGAGGGAGAGGTGTGGACAGTAGCCCTGTCACATCCTACTAGCACTCCTGCCATGGCTCGAACTGTAGGTTAACGATTACCTAGTTCGAGAGGACCCACGATGCCGCGAGGGTAGACTGCGACAGTCCCTTGTGATGATTCTAAGGGGTGCGCAATAAGGTGGGGGCCTTATTCCTTAGAAGCCCTTAGTCTCCCACAAGTTCACTTGGTGGAGTGTTGAATCCAGGGGTTATTGATGTCTAACAATCAGTCAAGAGGCGAGTGGAACCCTTGGAGCACGTGGTGCATCCTAAAGGGCACGTCGCGCAAAAGAAACAAACGAGGCGAGTGGCACCCTTGGAGCACGTGGTGCATCCTGAAGGGCACGTCGCGCAAAAGAAACAAACAAGGTGAGTGGCACCCTTGGAGCATGTGGTGCGTCCTGAAGGGCACGTTGCGTTGATGATGATGAAGGGACAAACCTAGATGGCCCTAAGACATTTAACACCTTAATAATTTCTTAAACAACTCCCCTAATTAAATGTCACCCAGTTCAGAATCTAAGTCCTAAGTCTAAAACTTCTCTAGGGGTAAAATTTTGTCTAACCTTAAGAAAAATACCCTATAAAAATAAAAAAAATAAAAATTAAACTAAAAACCACTTAAGTAATAGTTTTAGTCTTCATAAAAATTTTGGGGTAAAATGAAGAGAGTAAGAATTTAATTAAAAGCAGTGGATTTAAAATTGTAAAGAAGAATTTAATTGTTTAACTTGTGAAAGTGTAAAAGATATTAAATTCTTAATAAAAAGGAAAAGAGATTAATTTGCGCAATTGCCATTTTTTTCTCTAATAAAAAGGGGAAAGAAGGGAATAATAAAAATTAGGAAACTAAGGAATGGAGTAAACATAATAAACGAAAGAAGGGAACTTATGGTAAAAAGCGAGGTCAACTTAGTAAAGAATCTGCAATAAAGAACCTTCTAAATTGAACTAAATTAGCAACATCATTTAGGGAAAGTATTTAAAACCTGTAAGGGAATCTAGAGACACCTAGGAGTAAAAATAGGAGCAACTCTAGGTGGGTGAGGGAAATAAGACAATTTAATAAATTAAAGAAAATAGTTAATGGAGAAACGTGGGGGATGAATGACACTTGTACGAAGGTGAATTTTTAGAAGATTTTATTAAAACTTAAAGTAAATGAAATTTAGGGAAAGTTTGGAAGTTCTAAAACTCTATAAAAGAGAGGAAGGAGGAGGAAGAAAGGGGATCAGCTGTTAGCGTAATGTTACGCTTCCGGATTAGTGACGTGACTGATTTACTTGTGAGGAGTTGGGATTTCCCAACTCGAATAGGAGTGGTAGCTCGGCCTTGCGAGGTGAGCTAGGAGCTAGACATACCATCTGGATAGTGTGTGGCCCCTTTGTGTCTCGGGGGGGGGCTAAGGGGGAAGCAGAGTACCCCTAGCGATTGGATGGGAGGTACCGGTGTAGTCTTGATGGTCGGCGAGCGGGAACGGCATGGAGCGCGGGACGTCATTCGAGGTGAGAGATAAGGTAATGGTATGCTCCCTTAGTTGGTAGAGTAGAATGCATATTTATTTACTTCAGCGATTATAATTGTATTGTTGTAAAAACGTTAGCTCTGCTGTTGTAGTTCGGTAATGGATGAAACAAAAATTAATTTATACTTCATCTATTGCATCTATATCATTAAATGACTACCTTTGTTGAAGGTCCTTGGTTGGTTAATAGTCCTTGCGCATTCTAGCAGTTGATTACCTTTACGCATGGATTATCCTTTCCCGCAATCGAATCTTATCCTTTGCATTTTAATGTTTTCTGTTGATGAACATACTAGCCGAACTTACCCTTAGTTATCACACTTTTCAGACTGCCAACCTTTCATTCTAGGCTATAATCTATGTCATTATGATAGCGCTCCATTTAATATTTTTATGTGTTAGCTGCATTTGCATCATTTATATTTATGGACCACATAGTTAGACAACATTATCCAAAATCGTAGAGGCCACTGTTGGAGAGAATCATAATAGCACTGTTGACCATATCAGATCGGCTCTGTTGATAGATTTTTAATTGGGGACTGCAATCCATAGATGTACCACCAACGATTTNCCACATAGTTAGACAACATTATCCAAAATCGTAGAGGCCACTGTTGGAGAGAATCATAATAGCACTGTTGACCATATCAGATCGGCTCTGTTGATAGATTTTTAATTGGGGACTGCAATCCATAGATGTACCACCAACGATTTAAAAAAAATCATAATGATTGATAAGCGATGGTACCAACAAAATTTTAAATCCGCTTAAATTCGTTGACTGTGTTTCAATACCCCTCTCTGCGTGTTTGTTTTATATCTCTGTGTTTTGGGGTGGTAATTCTTGGCGAATTGGTGGAGAATACCCGCACAATTTCGACCACCTACTCTGCGTTTCCGGGTTGTGTTTCCTGTGCGTTTTGGGGGCGGATACCCACACGGTTTCCGACCACCTAATCACTGAGTTTTTTTGTTATATTTCTCTGCAATTGTGTTGGTGTTTTCTGTGCGATTTGGGGGGGGATACCCATAGGGTTTTCGATCACATAATCGCTGAGTTTTTGTGTTATATTTCTCTGCAATTGCGTTGGTGTTTCTTGTGCACGGTTTCGACCACATAGATCTCTGAGTTTTGGGTTACATATCTCTGCAGTTTTGGTTGAGGTTCTTTGCGTTTTGGCGGAGGATACTCACACGATTGACCACCTAACTCTGCGTCAGTGTTGTTAGTGCCTTAGTCAGTGGACAACCTTCTAGTGATGCATCTATCCTAGTGTGCCCTGTACAACCAACCAACCCATAGCTGAGACTTCGCCTTGTTTCAAGGACCTTGTCTTGTCCCTGCAGACCTCCTTAAATTTTTGTGACAGCTTGCCTTTTATAGTCGGTTATTTCGGCTAGATGACATACTATATTTATTGTGCTTCAAAGGTTTAATAAGAGCGTTCTGCCTAAATTTAGTCAAGGTTTGTTACCATKAAAAACTAGGAGGTTGAGTTTGGTTTAGGATAGAATTAGATGACATGTGGCGGTTAAGGTGTGCTTCRGTTTTTATATATCTGCATTTTACTTTATTTGGGTAAATGTTTTGCTAATTGAATAATGGTTGGCCACGATAGTGAAATTAGTTACTATAGTTGCAAGGTTTTTATAAATAGAAATGTAATGAAGTTATCGTTATGATAATGATACTGTAGTTTCCTTATTAATAAAACCATATAAGATGTAATGTGATGGTTATCTTGTTGCAAGGAAAGTGTGATAAATGTAATATTGTTATTATTTTATGATGTATTATTATAATTTTTATGGTTACTGATAAACATGCATAATGTAATGTCCTTGACTTAATCACAATGAGTTATTGTGATTTAGTAATTGGGGATTTGCAATTAAGTGAATTTACATTATTTGGGATCGTTGTGCTAATTAATTACTGGCTATTGATTTATAATTTAGCTCCTTGAGTTAATGTTAATGTTAAATTTATACGCTTGCGTTAAAAGGATTTGAATATTGCGTCAAGTATGGTTTATGATCAATGGGTTGTTGAGTCAATTGTTGGTTCATAATTAATGTATATCAAATTTTAAACTTATATCTTGAGTGAAGGTTAATGTGAACTCTTGCATTGAATGAGTTTAATGATTTTAGAATGTTGCGTTATTTATTGAATTATAGTTATAAACTAAAGGATTAAATTTCGCTTCAAATGATAATTTTTAACTATTCATTATTTTTGATTAAAATTAGGATTAAATATTGGGTTAAATGTTTAATCCGTTGAGATCAGACTTGCACAATAAGGTCCTTGAATGTTAATTTAGAGGGTACCTTGATGACAAATTATGATCTAAAGCTGCGCAATGGAATGGCCTTAAGACTAATGTGGATTGTAGTCCTTTGTTTAATTAATGCTGTACTGGGTCATAAACTTTTGTGCGCTTGGTCTATTGTGTCGGGCAGGACGTAGACACCTCCATGTTCCTCAGAACAGTCGCCAGCCCTGAGACCTTAAATAGTTAAAATCGATGGGAACCTGGGCTTGAGAGTTGCTTATGTGTCCTGGAGGTCCTAACCATTGCAGGGTAGGACGGATGGGTAGTCAGTCTTTTTATTTGTTGGTTGAATGTTGTTCTTTACTGGCAGATGTAGATGTGCATATTAGATCTTTATGTTGATATCACAGTTGCTTGCGTCATGATTTGTCGTTAGGTGGTGGCACATAGTATATTGTCTTGTTACCCTTGTACACACGCACACACACAAAAAAATAAAAATAAATTTGCACTTGTTATAAGAGGATTGTCAGCGTAATGAGGAGGTTCGTTACATATGGTATCAGAGCAGGTTCAACCCGTGACTTGGGATCGCTACGACTTTCGCTGTTATGTTTTAATTATACTATTTCTAATTGAGTTGACTTGTGTGCGTGCAGGTAATCATGGTTAGAGGATGTCGTGGAGGCAGACGATGGGGTGCTAGGAGAGGAGGCGCGGCGCCTCCAGTAGCATCCACACCTGAGGTGTCTAACCCCCAGGGAGACGAGCAGGTTCTCGGGCAGGAGAAGATTGCAATTGGCGATGTAATCGGAATAATGAGATCCTTTCTGCGCATGTCTGAGGCACTGATCAGCCGTTTGGACAGAGATGAGGCCAGGGCATCGACACCCGCTGAGGTTCCACCACGCGCACCGGCCGTTACTGGTAGCATTCACCGTGAACTCGAGAAGGTCAAATTTCTCGAGTTCTTTGGTGCCCCGGACGACGCAGCCGCCGAGGCATGGTTGGAGAACATGGCGATGTTCTTCGCAGTTCGTGATTATACCTCCAACATGAAGTTTCGCATGGTGATATTTCAACTGAAGGGGAGCGCTCTTCTATGGTGGAAGACACTCCTACCACAGCTGAACATGGCCATTGAAGATGTGTCATGGAAACTGTTTGAGGAATGGTTCCGAGAGAGGTACCTATTAGAGGAATTCATTGAGCGCCAGCTCAATGAGTTCAACGCCTTATGACAGGGAGGTCATACGATGTCTGAATACGAGGCCCATTTTATGGAGATGCTCTGGTATGCTCCGCACCTAAACACTGAGAAACTTAAGGTCAACAGGTTCGTATTCGGCCTTAACGATAGCCTGCGTGCAAAGGTTAGGATTTTGATGCCTCAAACCTTGCATGATGTCATCTAGAAGGCCCTCATAGCAGAGGAGGAGCTTATCAATGGGGATCAGACCAGGACTCCAGCGAGACCAGCAGGGCAGGTTTCAGCTGGAACCCCGTTGCACGAAACACCAACGAGACATACGCTAGGATATCGTGGCTTCCAGAGGGGATCCACTTTCACTACACCTCGGCGACCGTCGCCTCAGCAGCGGACCCCTTATCGGGGATCACCGCATTGGCAACAGTTTAGGTCTGTTCAGTAGAATAGACCAGGGTTCCAGGCTGGTGGGCCGTCATCTTCTACTTCGGGTACCAGGACTACTGGGCCGAAGAAGGGGTGTTGGACATGTGGGGAGCCACACTACCAATGAGACTGTCCTGTGGAGAGGACCAGAGCATCCGGATTGGCCGGACCCACTACCGTGGGAGATATGGGCAAGGCCCATCGGATTCACACAGCGGTGAATAACCGCCAGAGAGAGCATCATTTGACTGTGCTCGAGACGACAGGTACCATTGTTGACCAGACCCTTAGTATTTTGATAGATCCTGGTGCTACCGAGAGTTTCGTTTCTAGTGCAGCGCTAAAAAGGATTAAGGTAAGAGCATTCAAACAAGACGAGTTTAGCTTCGTAGAGATGGCTTCGGGAGCCAAACAAAAGGTTGGAGGAAAGGTTACAGGATGTGCCCTTAACCTGAGAGAGTTTGTCATGAGGACCAACTTGTACGTCACGATCTTAGGATCTTATGATGTCATAATTGGTATGGATTGGTTGGAATCACATGAGGTGATACTCAACTGTAAGACAAAATGGTTGAGCTTGATCGATGATGAGGGACAAAGACATGTGATTGTAGGATGGAACCAGGGAGTTTCCTTGAGGTTTGTCTCTTCCTTACAATTACGGAAGGGTATGCACAAGGGGTGCAAGCTTTATGTGATCCTTGCGTTAAATGAGAAGGGAGTAGTAGAAGGTCTTGAGCACCTTCCGGTGGTGAAGGAGTTTGCGGACGTATTTCCAGAGGAGTTACCTGGGATGCATCCAGAAAGGGAATTGGAGTTTACCATAGACCTGAAACCGAGGACCGAACTGATAGCAAGAACGCCTTATCAGATGTCGGCCCCAGAGTTACAAGAGTTGAAAATGCAACTGAAGGAGTTTCTAGACCTAGGACTGATACGTCCTAGTGTGTCACCGTGGGGTGCATCGGTTATTTTCATACGAAAGAAGGACAGATCGTGGAGTCTTTTCATTGACTACCGTCAACTGAACAAGGCCACGATAAAAAATCAGTATTCCTTGTCGAGAATTGATGATCTGTTTGATCAAATGAAGGGTGTGATGGTGTTCTCCAAGATTGATTTACGATCAAGTTATCACTAGTTACAGATCAAGGAGGATGACATCCCTAAGACCGCCTTTAAGACGAGATTTGGACGTTACGAGTTTACTGTTTTACCATTTGCACTGAAAAATGCCCCAGGGGTATTTATGAGTTTGATGAATGGGGTGTTCCGCGAATACTTGGACAAGTTCGTCCAAGTATTCATTGACGATATCTTGATTTACTCTTAGACGATGGAGGGGCATGATGAGCACTTGTGCTTGGTACTACAGTGTTTGCGAGAGCACAAATTGTATGGGAAATTGTCCAAATGCTCTTTTTATCAATCAAAGATTCACTACTTAGGGCATGTCATCACTGGCGAAGGTATCACCGTGGATCCAACCAAGATCGAGGCTATTATGGAATGGCCTGCGCCTATGAATGTCACATAAGTACGTAGCTTTATGGGTTTAGCAGGA
>SNQJ01S0081283.1:0-27108 GCA_010110895.2 Picea sitchensis
CTGTTTGTTCCAGATCCAGGTGGATCTGGGGAGATCGGTTTGTGTCCGCACTTACGGATTTATCCTAAAACACCCACCCAGAGTGAGAAGTCGGCCCTGCCAGTAAAGACACTTCACACGTGCCAGACTTGTATATATAGAGAGGCCAGCGCCTCACTTTGATACACAACTCACTTGCTCATTCTGAGAGGCAAGTTTTGATTTACCAGTTGGAGAGAGAGAGAAGAGTGGCACATCTTTTGGAGAGGACTTTATGTATTGGTTTGAGTTATCTCTTGACATTGTATTGGCAATCTATAATAAAGAAGTTTTACTGGGTTTTCTTCCCCTAGAGGGTTTCCCAGGATAAATGTTGTGTCTCTTGTGAATGTGTATTTCTCAGTGATCTTGTTCTTATGTTGATGTTATCTATTGAAATGCAAAGAACTATAATAATGGCATAAACATTAACACTTATACTTTTACATGTTGATTTAGATGCTTTATTTTCTGATATAAATTGCTATCTACTGCTGAAAATTAGGGACAGCAAGCTTAACTTGTTGATCCATACTAACATATGGCATTGCAAGGTATCTATCTTTGTGTCTCGGGTAGGTACGGTCATTCGAAGTACTACATCTTTGTGGCAACAATTACTTAGTTTACAAGTCATCTCTTTCCACATTTCACTCCACTTATATTTGACTTCTAGGGGTTCCATTTTCATATCCATCCATATACATATCATTCCCCCTAAGGTCATTGGGATCGCCTCCCTAGAGTGACCTAGTCACCCTTTAAGTGTGGGACCTACATCGAGGTGACATTGCGTGTAGGATTCCCTAGTTGTAGCACTTGCTTTTGTGGTTGGGTCAAGATTTTCCCAACCTACAACATGTGCTATAACAAGAGGATTTATCTTCAAACACTTGGGGCTTATTCTACTACTTATTCTTTAGAACGAATAGATTCTACAGAGGATTTTGGTTCTCGAACAACATACTCTCGAAATTCTAACACTTCCTAGCCACTAATTAGTTCATTTCTCATACTTTCTATAGTGTAAGGTATAAGTGTACCATCAATTCTGGATCCAACTTCTAGATTCATTGCTACATGACTACATTTAGTAACTTCTTCTTTGATAATTGGTTGAGATTCAGTCTATTAGCACTAGGAATCACCCTCAGATTGCATAGAAGGTAAGCCCAATACCCATAAGGTTATGTGTAAATTTAAATGAGTTTTAAAGAGGTCAAACAGACAAGACTCAAGATAATAATGTTCTAACTCAGAAATATGGGCTAGCATGCACAAGCAATTGAGGTCTTGACTAACTTCAGTCAGTAAATGGGAGTAAAGGTGAATAGAGGGAAGACTTTGGTAAGAAAAATGTTGAGGTTTTCTATAGACATCAGGTATGTAAGTAACCTAAGGAAGAAAAACTCAAACACAAGATCTTCTTGAATTCAAAGTTTAAGGACACTAAAGAACATCATAATAATATTATAATCAAACATCTATCATAATATCACTACAATAATTCATGTGAATCTTTAGAGCATGAATACTTCAGAATCAGAGGCAAATAAGTTGGAGTAAGAAAGTTGACTTCTATTAATCAAGATATCTCAAGTCAAGTACATAACCAGTTCATAGTAGCTTCATCAAAATATTACATCATAAGGGAGCCTAGCTCAACCATTCGAACCTACTAAATCATTTAGAATATCTATTTATAAAAAAAGGGGAGGCAACAGCTAGAGGTGTGAGCTGGCCTTCTTACCATGAAAATATCCAAGTAGTTATTCCATCTAACAGCTTAAACTAACAATTGTGCTATAAAAAGGGAAAATGTTGGCCACTGATCCAACCAACTTTGAACTAACTTGATCTTCTTGATACGCATATCCCTACATTCCAAGTGTCTTTTAGATTCTTGTAATTGTCATCATGCTGCCAGCTACTATCTTTTCCTTTCTCCACATCAGAAGCCATCCACAAGAATGATATTTCGAGCTCCTTGATTCCTGGTACCTATTGGTAGCTTCATTCGGTAGCACTCTGGGTAGCGAGCCTTTGTAGAACCTTCAACAAATTCCTGTAATTCTGTAGAATGACATCCAAACTAGGCATGTCGAATGGGTAGCACCATGTCTATGTGCCTCTGTCAAAATTCGGTCTCTGTCTAAAATTTCAGTAGCGCCTTCCTGTGTTTCTACATACAATTTGGTAGCGCCTCGACTGAATTCGCAACACCACATTTAAATGTTGATAGATTTGGTAGCACCCTTGGGTAGTTAGCAACACCATTGTTACATCAGTCTTAGGTGATTAGGAAGCGTTAGAGGCAGCAGACAGATAGGACATGAAAATTAGATGATTTTGTAGCGCCATAGCGCTACAGAATGTCTGCGCTACCACTGTTGAAAAGATTAATTCTTTGCAGAATACCAAAACTCTGAACAATATGTATTTGAAGCCTGCATAGCCTGTATAGGTGGAAGAAGTAGTATTTCCTCAATTAATTATACTTGCAAAAAGGGGGCATTCTCAAAAAATGGAGCTCACTTTTCACCAATCACTTCATCAACCTGACACTCCTTATTGTAGAAGGAGAACTTCCCTTTGGCAGTAACAGGATTCTTCACTAGATCTATGCTTTCCTTGGCTATTGGCTTCTCCTTTTCAATAGCATCTTCAACCAACACATTCAAGTTTCTTTGAGCCATCTCACCTTGGAATTGTTGCAACTTTGCTTTGAGATTTTTGTTCTGAGACTGAAAGTATATGTTTTGCCTATAGAGGTTCTTGAGTTTCCTATGAATAGGTTGGGCTCTTCTTTCTTCGAATCTTTCTAAGTCAAGAGTGTGGCGATAGCCATCCATGAGTTCTTTCATCTTAATTCTTTCAGATAGGGCTTCATATTTTAGACGATCCACCTCCTTTATAGCTTCCTTGAGTTGTTTAATCAGTCTTTTGAAGGTTTGGTTTCTATGTGGATTGGTGATGTGGACAGTCTCAACAGGATTTTTTATGGCTTCATCTTCCTATTGCACAGGGTTTACTTCTTCTATCTCAATAGGCTTCTCAATGCCTTTTCCCTTGTCTTTCTTGTTCTTCAGAATGGAAATATTTGGTAGGACATGTGCTTCAATAGCTTCTTTGAGATATGATGACCTTGTGAAAGGATTTCTGATCTTGTTGCTAGCTGCTGAAGGAGATGAAGACAAGTGTAGTTTCCTTCCTTTCTTGGCTATGGATTTAGTAGAGGAAGGGACCTCTTCTAGTTCTGGTGAAGGAGGGGGTGAAATGTCTCTTTGTGGAGAATGGTAAGCATCCTCCTTAGTTCTTTCAACCTCCTTAATGGCTTATTGATATTGAACAGAAGATTTACTCTTTCTTTTCTTGCTATCTCTTGTTGGAGCAACATTGGTGGATGGAAAAGGGCTTGCTATATGTGACTGAGGAGTATTTGCTATGTCTAATTTCATGTGAGCAGTAGTAATGAAGTGTTCCCATGAGATGTTCCTCTTTCTCATCTATTTAGAAATCAACATTCTAATCAACCCAGAATGAAAAATGCTAGTATCCACATCCTTTTATTTGGATTGAACCTTGTCTGACATATTGCCTATGCTTCTCAGCAAATAAAAGGTAGTGTTCATTTCAACTTTGCCAGTAAAATGCAGCAGAGGCCTTATATGGTACTGGTATAGTGTATTGAACCTCCCCTCACATGTGAAGTACCTTTGAATGATCTTCGGCACTTTATCAAACTCTCCAACCAGATGACTTCTTGGTACTCCTTTGGATAGATTGTTAGTTTGATATTCAGGCTTTAAGAAGACTTTGGAAAAGGCTGCATCCAAGGCCATTGATTTAAACCAATTCTCTCCAGTGATAGGGATACATGTAGTTGTTGAAATAGAGGTATAAGACATCTCAAATTCTATGTCCCATACCTTGGTCTTCAGGCCATAAAAATGTAAGGCAAACTACCTTGCCACCTCAGGATGACCCCTTTGCATATTTTGGCAGAAAGTGAGGCAGCCCACCCTTTGAAAAACTTCTCTAGCAATGGGATCTACCTCAAATAAAACCATGTCTCCAGGCTCAGTTCTAACCACGTTACCTCCCTTGTGAGACCTCTTCTTCTGATGAGTATCCATAGTTTAGGATGAAAGATTTAAGAGATATGGAGTGGTGATGACTAGGAAAACAAAGATTCAGACTTCAAAAGAATCTGATAGTGAAGAGTGGTTGCCCCTTTCTTGGAATTCTCTCTAACTCAAACTGAATTCTAGCTTAGGAAACAATGGTTGGGAATTTCCCTCCCTTGACTGTGTACAGATATTAAAACTGAGGAATAATCATATGGTGAAGGGATGTACTATAATTGTCTTTGAAAACTGGGTCAAAAACATCCAATTCAAAAGATAGAGGAGGCAGGGGAAAAGGCAGCGTTGTTTCGGTAGTGTTTCTGGGTAGAACATTGTGCATACAGGAGATGAAACTTTCTTGGACAGTGAGAGATCGAGAGAAATGCAGAGTAGATTTCTTAATAGTGATAACCAGGTGATGGTAATTGCAAGTTTGAGTGGAAGGAAAAATTATAGGAAGGCATGAGGAAAAATATCTCCTCTAGCTATGCAGGCACGATAGCTACCAAAACTCTGGGCGATAATTTCTCCTTGAAACTGATATGCAAAGGGGGGAAATCATGGAATACTTGGAGAACGATGACAAATCGTAGTTTTAGTGAAATCTTAGGAGAGTATCACGAGAAACTTGGCCTCCAAATCCATCTCATCATTTGATCTGGTAGCGCCACTGCCAACTGCTCCGAACTCGTAGTTTGTGCAACGCAAAAATTTGAGCTTTCAAAATTTGAAAATCGTTAGCAAAGATCATAAAGATGAATCTTCGAAGGCATATTTTAACTAACCATGGTGATGAAAACAAGTAATATATGACATCAGCGCAATAATCAAAAATCATGGTGAAAGATGAAAGATGGGGAGTGTGCTACGGAAACTCATGGTGAGTTGGCAACGCTCCCTTTCAAAAAATGATTTGACCTATAAGCATAGGACAAAGGCACAACATGGCAAGGATATGGAGGCATGAGTTAGGAGGGTGACATGTCAAGTCAATATGGTCGTGGAGTGAGTTGAACTTAGTGTCAAATCATGAAGGGGATCAAAACATAAGTCATGAAAATGAACCTAGGCCAAAAGTTCATGTGAGGATCGAATTTTGAGCCATGACTTAAACCTTTGTTTATCAAAGTCATCTAAGTAAATTACACATTTAAGAGACAAATCAAAATTAAAAAAATCTAAAGGCTTAGAAGAATCAAAACTAAGGGCTAAATACCCAAGGCAACTTAGTGTGATAACATTGGCTCCACAGGGGATGGCATGCTCCCTACGAGCTGCCAAGAACAAGTAGTTTCAGTGCCTTATTCTAGGGCTATGGGGTCAATTATTAAAACAAAAAATAAATGAAAGTTGATAATTAAAATGGCATGGGAAGCCGACCCCCGTTCAAAGGTTCTATTCTAGGCTATAATAATTATTAAAACAAAAATAAAATGAAAGTTGATAATTGAAATGGCATAAAGTCAATTTCTAAGTACCAATCGCGCCGGAAATGAAGTTCCATGAGGTTTCGAAGTTCAATTTCCTGACTCACCTTGTGTGCCGCGTATGGGGCTTCGTGGGCACACCTGGAGGTTAGGGGTAGCGGTTGGATAACACGGCCAATGCACCGGCACGCCCAACTAGCTATTCTACTCCTCCGCATTACTGCATGTTTCACACATGGCTCAAGCAAAGTAATTTTTTAGAAAATGCCCATTGACAGGGCCACCAAAAACTTCTTCATCCTCCAAATTCTGCAAATTGTAAGTGTTATTCAAGAATACCTCAAAAAAATTGAAGGGGTCGATCCATAAGGCTTCAAATTTACCGTGCTTGCCTTTGTCTTTCTTTGGTGCATCCCACTTGAGCACCAATTCTCCTAGCTGAAAATCCTCTTTATTTACCTTTTTGTCGAAAGCCTGCTTGATCTTTTGTTGATGGCATATGCTTTATCCAGAAGTTTCTCCCGAGTTTGTTGCACTTCTACTAGCTATTGTATTCTTCTAATCATATCATCTGTCTCTCCTTGGTAGTCTTGGAAAAAAAATTCCACAGGCAAGGCAAGTTGAGAAGGAAAGATGGCCTCAACTCCATACACAAGCTAGAAAGGAGAAAGACCAAGGGATCTCTTTGTTTTCACTCTGTCAACCCACAAAGAAAATTTGTTCTTTGAATCCCGTGCTTTATTATTGTCCTCTAACATTTTTTTGATGATCTTTATAAGGATTTTGTTAGAGGAATCTGCTAGTCCATTCCCTTGGGGATAGTAGGGATTTGAGTGAATCAATGTGATTCCAAACTAATCACAAAACTGGATTGATGGTTCATCCTTGAAATATGCAGCATTATCAGTAACAATTTTGTTTGGACAACCAAACCTTGCCATAATATCCTCAAGAAATCCAATGATCACTTTGTGGGAAGAATTCCTTGTAGGGATAGCTTCTATCCACTTGGTAAAGTAATCTATGGCAGTCAAGATCCACCTATGTTGGCCATTGGAAGCATGATGAATTTCCCCAATAAAATTTGGGCCCCACTACTGAAAGGTTCCTGAAGCTACCACAGGCTTCAATGGAAAAGACTTCAGTTGTTGCTTTCAAGAGAATTGTTGACACTTGACACAAGCTCTGATCTTAGCACAAACATCGATGAATAGACTAGGACAGAAGTATCCAACCCTGAGAATCTTATATGATGTGGTCCTCCAAAAATGATTCCCCCCACATAAATTGTCATGAAAATCATACACAATCTTTTGGGCTTCTTGTGGGTCCAGGCATCTCAAAAACACTCCTAATGGATCTTTCAAGTACAAGACTTGATCAATATGACAGTATTTAATTGATTTGAGCTTTAAGTCTCTCACCTTGTTATTTTCCATACCATCGGAAGGCTGCAATTTATGTAGATAAAATATAATGTCATTGTACCAGCTACAATCTTCCAATGGAGGGCTAATTTGAGAACCTTTGTCAAACAATTCGGCCTGTTGATTTTCTGAGCAAGTGTTGATGAAATTTACCCCCAAAGCTGAGCAATTAGATTCATCTAGAAACTTGGCTAAACCTTGGCCTTTAACCAATTCGGTGGGCTTAATCTCAAGATCAAATTCAAGGATTTTAGCAATCCACTTTCTCCTATTACCATCTATATCAGGATGAATGACAATTTCCTTTACAGAAGCTGATGGGACATATGTAATGACTCTTGAATGCAGCACATAAACCTTGAAAGCCTTGAGATATTTAATCAATGCATAGGCATGCTTATCCATGATTTCATACTTTAATTCAACATCTCTTAGTGCCCTGCTAAAAAAATCAATGGGCTGCTCTAAGCCTTCAACATTCTTCTACAATAAAATAGTTGTTACTGTGTCAAATGAAGCAAAAGAAAAAATTAGAAAATCCTTGGAGTAGTCTGGACTAATGAGCACATGGGCTTCAATCAAGGCTTTCTTTATTTGATCAAAATAATTGCAGGCTTCAACAGTCCATTTGATTTCATTTCCTTTTCTCAACATGGTTGTAATATACTTCACCAACTCGGCAAAATTTGAAACAAACCTTCTCAAAAAAAAAAAAAAATCCCAAGAAAGACTGAACTTCCTTCTTGGATCTAGGGAGTGACAAGGTTTGGATATCTTCTACCCTATTGGAATCAATCCTTATCCCTTCATATGACACAATATGCCCCAATAATTTTCCCTCCTTCATGGCAAACAATGACTTTTTGGGGTTTAAAGAGAGACCAAATTTTATGCATTTCAAGAAAACCTTTTTCAAATGATCATAGTGTTGTTTATTAGATTGTGAGAACATTGTTATGTCATCTAAATAGATAACTACAAACGTTTCCTTCTCTCCAATAAAGGCTATGTCCATGGCTCGTTGAAAGGTCACCCCTGCGTTCATCAAACCAAAGGGCATCTTAGCGTACATGAATGTACCCCAAGGAGTGGTAAAGGTTGTCTTCTCTCTATCTTCTAGCAAGACAGAGATCTGATTGTAGCCAGAAAATCCATCATTCATGGACATCCTAGATGCACATGTCACCCTATGTAATATGTGTTCCATCTTGGGCAAAGGGTAATTATCCTTTTTAGAGCTTCTGTTCAGATTCCGGAAATCGACACAAATTCTTATTTATCCATTTTTTTTCTCACTGGGACCAAATTGGCCACCCATTCAGAATACCTTAAAGGAATAATAATTTTAGCATCTAAAAGATCTTTTACCTCTTTTTCCATCACAGGCAGCAACATAGGATTTATTTGCCTCAACTTTTACCTGAAAGGTTTGGTATCTTCCTTTATTGGGATCTTGTGCTCTATAATGCTTGTATCCAAGAAAACACATCAGAAATTTATTTTAACGGCTCATTATATTCATCCCTCTTCTCCCTTGACAGGATTCTTGACAACTTGACATATTTTGGATCATTTTTTGTGCCCACATTGCACTCAGTTACATCAGCATCATCAATTGACCCTTTTCCCTTCACTGTCACATCATTTCTGTAAAATAATATTTCCAAAGGAACTAATCCTTTTGGAATGTGGTTGCTAGGTAACTGCACAATATGATGATTAGAAATTTTATTAAGGAAAACATCAGCATGAGGATTATTTTCAGAGTCATGATCATGATCAATGTGTAATGCAGAAAACTCATCAACAGTCTCAAGGAATGTTTTAATCTCAAGATCATCTTCAAACACCTTCCAATGCTTGACATTGTCAGGTATAGAGTGTTTGTATTTGACTTCTACATAATACTTTAGTTTAGGTAGCAAGGGGACTCTGAAATTTCTTGTTGATACAGCCAAAGAATCGACCATGGTATTCTCTTCTCTTGGAATAAATGAAATGTTGAAAGCTAAGAAAAAACTGTCCACTAGGTCCCACACTTCATTTCTATAAGATCTAAGCCTAGGTTTCTTAGTTTGATAAATATTTTTGATCTGATGGACAATCAATTTAGCATCCCCAAATACTGATAGCTCTTCAATCCCCATGTCTTTTGCAGCCCTCAATCCCAAGACAAGAGCTTCATACTCTGCCACATTATTGGTAGTTTCAAATTCTAGTTTGTATGACAAAGATATAGTCTCTTGAGTAGGTGAAATAAAGACCACTCCAGTACCATAACCTTCCCTAGAAGAGGCTCCATCAAAGAACATCTTCCAAACAGAGGTTGTTGGAGGAGAATCTTCACAAAAGGTAACTAATTATTTTCTGATTTCAAGGGGAGGTTAAGGATCATTAGTCAGTTGCAAGATGCTAGATCCCAAATTAGTATCAAGTGCAAAAATAGGATGATTTGTGGGGTTTGCTTCGTCGCTAATAGTGTAGGCCAAATGAGATTCCCTGTAAAGTCGTCTATGCTCCCCACCAAACACAGGAATGGTAGCATATGAGAGGTCCATTGGCAAGGTTCCCCCAAGTCTTTTTATCCAATATCTTGACAAGAGCATGCCAAACTTGGGGGAAACATCAACCACCACGATATCCATGACTACACTTTTCATGGGAAGCTGAAACAAGGTCACAACTAGATCTTTAATGACCCCAAGACACTTCATTTTCCTAGAGTCAAAAGAATATAATTCATGGTAGGTCTTTGTGATTTCTAATCCAAGTTCGTCCATAACAGTTTTGGGCATGAGATTGTGGGATTCTCCTGAGTCCATCAAACAATTATGCAGCACCTTATCATGTGTATTCGGTGATGTATAGAAGGGAGGGGATGAATCATATCTATCTTCTATCAAAGGTCCTAAGATGACTGCTAGATTTTCATCTTGCAGATTTATTGAATCAGTGGAATTTGGAGAAGATTCGGGTTGTAACATTTTGGAAAGATATTTTTAAAATTCTTCATTTTTTATCAATTCCAAAAAAGGAATGGGGATCTTGATTTTTTGGATCTCATTCTTAAAGCTAAAGCAAGGTGAATATTTCAGGATCTCTTTGGCTTCAGGGGTAGGATTTATGATCAAAACTTGGGGGTTTTGAGTTTCTCTTTCTTTGCTGCCAATTGTCACAGCCTTGGCAGAATTTTCTTTTTGGGTTGGTTGATCAAAAGCATCAGTCTTCTCCTCATTCTTTTTGGATCTCATATTATATCTATTAGGACTTTCTTTTTCTTTCTCTCCCTTACTTAATTCATTTATTTGAATATCCATCAAGGATTGCTTGTATGTAGACTCGTATGTAGATTGAGTCAAGTGGGGGGATGGCGATGTGTCACCTAAGCAATGAATATCAGGATCATCTTCTTCCTCCTATCCTCCTTCATCGACAACAAAAGTTTTGTAAAGGAGTTTGTACCTTTTGATCATACCTATCTCTGCTTCTAGGATCTCTTGGAAGGATCTGAGGAGCATTTTTGGGTCTCCTGAAGTTACCTCTGTTATCAACATTTTGAGTATTTCTATAGGTCTGTTTTCCTTCCAGTTTTAATTTCTCTATCTCAGTAGAAAGGGATTTAACTAATTTGGTAAGTTCATCTACTTGAGGATGGACAATAGGGGAATCAGAGGTTGAAGATTCAGCTCTTTTTTTTCTCCTGTCCCTATCAGATATCCCCCTAAGTTTATTAGATGCCACTATGTTGGATTCTACCTCCAAGGCTGCATCTTACATATGAGATAATGAGGTTGATCTTCTTTCTCTCAGTAGAAGGAAAAACTCAAGGTCGAAACCACTGGAATAGGTGATTTTTGTAGAGGTTTATGTAGGCTTTATCTCAAGAGGAATATTATTGTACATTTTGTTGAATATTTTAGAGAAGTCAGAGACAGACTCTCCCTCTTTTCTCTTTAGGGATCCAAATTCTGTGATGTAATACAAAAAGTCCTTTTTATCTCCCCAATGTCTCAAAAAGGCATCATCTAACGCCTTAATCCCAGTAATGGATCCAGGGACCAAACCCCTAAACCACTTCCTAGCCTCACCAAAAAGGATTTGGACAAAGACTCTCATCCACACATCCTCATTTTCAATATTTTGATTGTCTGCATAATTGTAGAAGGCAACAAGGTGTTCTTCAGTAGTTATATCTTCTTCTCCTATGAATTTGGGCATGAATTTAAATAATCTCCAACAGGGAGAGAATTCATGGGATGAGGTAAGACAAGAGGGGCATATCTTGCAGCCACTATGGCATCCATCCTATTTCTAGGAGGGTTAGCACCTGCCATTGGATTTTGGACTCTTGGTGAGCAAGGAGGAGAAGGAAACTTGACTCTGTGCAACTTAGGAGAAAAAAGAATGTATAAAGGGGAAATTTCAGTTTTCACAGCAGAAGGCTGAGTCTTGGAAGAAGATGGTATAGTCTGTAAAGGGGATGAGGTTTCCTCTTCTTTGGCTGTGGAAATTTTGACAGGAGGAGGAGTAGAAAGGCCTAAAGTAGGAAAAACTTCAAGACTCTCAAGACTGAACCACTTTACAATGTGAGGGGAAGAAAGGATTTCAAAATTTTCTTCTTTCAAATCAGGTTCAAAAGAGAAGTAATCAATAGGGAAATTTTCAAAATCAAGATTCTTAAATACTTTAGCAGAAGGTAAAGGAACATTACTTGATAAAACAACTGGAGTATTAAGAGTGGAATCAGGCAACTGACCAGAAGCACTTGTAGCAACAGCAGAAAACTTTCTTGAGAAGTTTTTCCCTTCTTGATTATCTTCTCTGGGTTAGCCTCAGGTGGAACCAAAGGTAGCTATGGGTTTTATCTCGTGTGTCTGCCTTTAGGAGCCAGAGCTGAAACAATGGATTCTCCAAGTGTAAGCTGCAATCTTCAATGTACTGAGTTCCAATGCACCTTCAGAACTAGTAAGATTTTTCATTCAATCCCAGGGAAATGTCTTCAATTTGTTCCTCGGAAACGATGCCAATAATGTTAACACTAGGAATCACCCTAGGATTGCATAGAAGGTAAGCCTAGTACCCATCAGGTGATGTGTAAATGTAAATGCGTTTTAAAGAGGTCAAACAGACAAGACTCAAGATAATAATGTTCTAACTCATAAATCTGGGCTAGCATGCACAAGAAATTGAGGTCTTGACCAACGTCAATCAGTAAATGGGAGTAAAGTTGAATAGAGGGAAGGCTTTGGTGAGAAAAATGTAGAGGTTTTCTATAGACATCGGGTATGTAAGTAACCTAAGGAAGAAAAACTAAAACACAATATCATCTTGAATTCAAAGTTTAAGGACACTAAAGAACATCATAATAATATTATAATCAAACATCCATCATAATATCACTAAAATAATTCATGTGAATATTTCAAGAATGAATACTTCATAATCAAAGGCAAATAAGTTGGAGTAAGAAAGTTGACTTCTATTAATCAAGATATCTCAAATCAAGTACATAACCAGTTCACAAAAGCTTCATCAAAATATTACAGCATAAGGGAGCCTAGCTCAACCATTCAAACCTACTAAATCATTTAGACTATCTATTTATAACAAAAGGGGAGGCAACAGCTGGAGGTGCGAGCTGGCCTTATTCCCATGAAAATCTCCAAGGATTTATTCCATCTAACAACTTCAACTAACAATTGTGCTATAAAAAGGGAAAATGTTGGCCACTGATCCAACCAACTTTGAACTGACTTGATCTTCTTTATACGCATATCCCTGCATGCCAAGTGTCTTTCAGATGCTTGTAACTGTCATCATGTTTCCAGCTACTATCTTTTCCTTTCTCCAAATCAACATCCATCCATAAGAATGATATTTCGAGCTCTTTGATTCTCGGTACCTATTGGTATATTTATTCGGTAACCCTCTGGGTAGCGAGCCTTTGTAGCACCTTCACCAAATTCCTGTAATTTTGTAGTGCTACCTCCTAACTAGGCATGTCAAATGGGTAGCGCCACGCTTGTTTACCTCTATCAAAATTCGACCTCTGTCTAAAATTTCAGTAGCGCCTTCCTGTGTACCTCAGTCAAAATTCAGCCTCTGTCTAAAATTTCAGTAGCACCTTCCTGTGTGTTTGCATACAATTTGGTAGCGCCTCAACTGAATTCACAACACCACATTTCAATGCTGATAGATTTGGTAGCACCCCTGGGTAGTTAGCAGTGCCATCGCTACATAAGTCTTAGATGATTAGGCAATGTTAGAGGCAGCAGACTGATAGGACATGAAATTTAGACGATTTCGTAGCGCCATAGCGCTACAGAATGTATGCGCTACCACTGTTGAAAATATTAATTCTTTGCAAAATACCAAAACTCTGAACAGTATGCATTAGAGGCCTGTATAGCCTATATAGGTGGCAGAAGTAGTATTTCCTCAATTAATTATCCTTGCAAAAAGGGGTCGTTCTAAAAAATGGAGCTCACTTTTCACCAATCACTTCATCAACTTGACACTCCTTCTTGTAGAACGAGGACTTCCCTTTGGCACAACAACATGCTTCCCTTTAGCAGTAATAGGCTTCTTCACTAGATATATGCTTTCCTTGGCTACTGGCTTGTCCTTTTCAATAGCAGCTTCAACCAACACATTCAAGTTTCTTTGAGCCATTTCATCTTGGAATTGTTGCAAATTTTCTTTGAGCTTTCTGTTCTGAGACTGAAAGTCTATGTTTTTCCTATAGAGGTTCTTGAGTTTCCTATGAAGAGACTGGGCTCTTCTTGCTGTGAATCTTGCTAAGTCAAGAGTGTGGTTGTATCCATCCATGAGTTCTTTCATCTTAATTCTTTCATATGGGGCTTCAGATTTCAGACGAGCCACCTCCTTTCTAGCTTCCCTGAGTTGTTTAATCAATCTTTTGAAGGTCTAGTTGCTAGGTGGATTGGTGATGTGGACAGCCTCAATAGGATTTTTTATGGCTTCATCTTTTGGCTACACAGGGATTACTTCTTCTATCTCAATAGGCTTCTCACTACCTTTGCCCTTGTCTTTCCTCTTCTTCAGAATGGAAATCTTTGGTAGGACATGTTCTTCAATAGCCTCTTTGAGAGATGATGACCTTGTGAAAGGCTTTTTGATCTTGGTGCTAGCTACTGAAGGAGATGAAGAGAAGTGTATTTTCCTTCCTTTCTTGTCTATTTATTTAGTAGAGGAAGGGACCTCTTCTAGTTCTAGTGCAATAGGGGGTGAAAGGTCTCTTTGTGTAGAATGGTAAGCCTCCTCCTCAGTTCTTGAAACCTCCTTAATGGTTTCTTGATATTGAACATGATCTTTACTCTTTATTTTCTTGCTATCTCATGTTGGAGACGCACTGGTGGATGGAAAAGGGCTTGCTATATCTGACTGAGGAGTAGATTCTATGTCTAATTTCATGTGAGCAGCAGTAATGAAGTGTTCCCATGAGATGTTCCTCTTTCTCAACTCTTCAGAAACCAACATTCTAATCAACCCAGAATGAAAAATGCTAGTATCCACATCCTTTGATTTGGATTTAACCATATCTGACATATTGCCTATGCTTCTCAGCAAATAAAAGGGAATGTTCATTTCAACTTTTCCAGTAAAATGCAGCAGAAGCCTTATATGGTACTGGTATAGTGTATTGAACCTCCCCGCATATATGAAGTGCATTTGAATGATCCTCAACACTTTATCAAATTCTCCAACCAGATGACTTCTTGGTACTCCTTTGGATAGATTGTCAGTTTGATATTCAGGCTTTAAGAAGTCTTTGGAAAAGGATGCATCCAAGGCCATTTATTTAAACCAATTCTCTCCAGTGATAGGGATACCTGTAGTTGCTGAAATAGAGGTCTCAGACACCTCAAATTCTAGGTCCCGTACCTTGGTCTTCAGGCCATCAAAATGTTAGGCAAACTGCCTTTCCACTGCAGGATGACCCCTTTGCATATTTTGGCAGAAAGTGAGGAAACCCACCCTTTGAAAAAATTCTCTAGACATGGGCTCTGCCTCAAATAAAAGCATGTCTGCAGGCTCAGTTCTAACCACATTACCTCCCTTGTGCGACCTCTTCTTCTGAGGAGTCTCCATAGTTTAGGATGAAATATTTAAGAGCTATGGAGTGGTGATGACTAGGAAAACAAAGAGTTAGACTTCAAAAGAATTTGATACTGAAGAGTGGTTTCCCCTTTAAGGAATTCTCTCTAACTCAGACTGATTGCTAGCTTAGGAAACAATGGTTGTGAATTTCCCTCCCTTGACTATGTACAGATATTAAAACTGGGGAATAATCATATGGTGAAGGGATGTACTTTAATTGTCTTTTAAATCTAGGTCGAAAACAGTCCAATTCAAAATATAGAGGAGGCAGGGGAAAATGCAGCTTTGTTTCAGTAGCTTTTCTGGGTAGCACACTGCGCGTACAGGAGATGAAACTTGCTTGGACAGTGAGAGCTCGAGAGAAACGGTGAGTAGATGTCTTAAGACTGATAACCAAGTGATGGTAACTATAGGTTTGAGTGGAAGTAAAACTGATAGGAAGGCGTGAGGAAAAATATCTCTTCTAGCTATGCAGGCACGATAGCTACCAAAACTCCGGGCGATAATTTCTCCTTGAAATTGATATGCAGAGGGGGAAAATCATGGAATACCTAGAGAATGATGACAACTCAGGTTTTCAGAAAAATCCTAGGAGAGTATCATGAGAAAATCGGCCTCTGAATCCACCTCATCATCGGATTTGGTAGCACTGCCAACTGGTTCAAACTGGTAATTTGTGCAGCGCAGAAATTTGAGCTTTCAAAATTTGAAAATTGTTAGCAAAGCTCATAAATATGAATCCTCAAAGGCATATTTTAACTAACCATGGTGTTGAAAACAAGTAAGAGATGACATCAACACAATAATCACAAATCGTGGCTAAAGATGAAGGATAGGGAGTGCGCTACGGAAACTCCTAGTGAGTTGGCAGCACTCCCTTTCAAAAAATGATTTGACCGATAAGCATAGGACAAAGGCACAACATGGCAAGGCTACGGAGGCATGAGTGAGGAGGGTGACATTTCAAGTCAAGTTGGTCATGGAGTGAGTCGAACTTGGTATCAAATCATGAAGGGGATCAAAACATAAATAATGAAAATGAACCTAGGCCAAAAGTTCATGTGAGGATCGAATTTTGAGCCATGAATTAAACCTTTGTTTATCAAAGTCATCTAAGTAAATCACATATTTAAGAGACAAATCAAAATTAAAAAAATCTAAAGGCTTAGAAGAATCAAAACTAAGGGCTAAAGACCCAAGGCAACTTAGTGTGATAACACGATCTTTACCCCTGAATTTCCTCCTCTTACCTATTTCCTTGCCATTATGTTAATACTTTGAGTGGTTATTACTACACCATGAAATTGTCCTTTGGGATATCCAATTTGATTCATGCATCTTATATGATCTACCAATAATGTAGGACATTGCATATGAAATCCAACATAGGGGTTTGTCAACAATTCCCCTTTGTTGATCCCCTTACCATGTGTCTTCCTAAGTCAATACAAAGAAAATTTTGAAAACCTTTGGCATCTCCCAGACAACTACGCCAAAAATGAGAGGCCAAATAACCATGCTACTATTAATAGCAATAGAGAATATATTAGTCATACATTTACTTATTTCAAACCAGGGGTCTAAATGCCCTCAGGGAAATTTCTAAACATGGAGTCTAAATGCCCCTTTAAAGTCTCGAGCCCCTTAGGTTGCAGACATGGAGTACCAAAAGACAGATGACTCACAACATCTACATGCATAGATAGACACCTGCTTCACCACCACACATCCTAGATTCATGGAGATGGAATCAACCACACCAGCTTGCTTCTGGAAGACGATGGGTCTTACTCCATGAGGTACAAGTCAGGTATTGTGGTAAGTGTCACTTTAATATTTGAGGCATTTGAGTATGTTGCATTTAAATTTGCTTTTGATTATAAAATGTTTTCTTGGAAATTATTCTCTTTTCCATGTTTCACCTTGGTGGTTGACATTCTTCCCTAGTAAGTGGTCACCCTTAGGGATGGTTTTTCTAATGGGAGTTCTCCTTGAAGAGTCATTGTGCCATTCTCGATCATACTTACCACTTTTCAAACTTCTCCCATATTTCGTCTCCTTATATTTTGGGATTTTTGGGTGTACTAACTCAAGAAGGGATTGTACCTCATTTCATGGGAAGAAAGGATTGAAGGCCCAGAGGTTTGTAGTTAGAAAAATTTAAAATCCAATCATAAACCTTTTAGATGCTCTCCCAGGGATCCCGAGGACATTGAAATGTCTCTCATAAGAAACTAATGGAACCCATGAAAAATAAAAATATAAAAATGTCAACCAAGGTAGAGCATATGTGAGCAATATTTTCCATACTTAGGTAGAAGTCTCGGACATTGTCTTCAACTTGGGGAAGTATAGTGTGACCAGGGTAGAGTCAAGGTGGGCAATTTTTTTCATGCTTAGGTAGAAGTCTGACCTTGGATTCAACCTAGAAACACTTTAAAAATAATAATAATAAATGGAAATAAATGGGCTTGGAAAAAGGATGCATTGAAAACGAAGGTGTTGCACACCGTCTACAAAGGCACCCATAAATGAGACAATATGAACCCTTGTATGTCATAAACCCTGTGCTCAAAAAGTCTTACCACCATCCACTTCATCTTCTCCACATGACTTAGAGAGGTTTCGACCTAGGAAACCCTCCTTGACTTAAGGAATTATTTACCCAATAGGTCGCCTTGTCAACCCTCCCATACATAAACTTGGCAAATTGTGTAGGGTCTTTGAGCACTTGTTTAATTTGATGAAGTCGTTTTTGATATACATGCTTATATGTCTCTTCTATTAAATGTGATTTTACTTGCCATTATGCTTTGACTCGAAATCCTTGGAAGGCGTACTTGTATGTCTATGCAGGACCTTGTTGGTGGACATTTTGGAGGAACAAGCCCAGCTTGGGCCTTCATTGGGGCAGGAATCCCACCGGTTGGGTGTCAAGGCCCAGACCTTGGGGTAGTACAAGAGATGAATGTTGCCTTTGGAGGAAAATGAAGAAACCTTGGAGGACCTCACCTAGCCCTGAGCACTTGTTTAATTTGATGAAGTAGTTTGTGGTGTACATCCTTATATGTCTCTTCTATTAAATGTGATTTTACTTGCCATGATGCTTTGACTTGAGATCCTTGGAAGGCATACTTGTATGTCTTTGCGGGACCTTATTGGTGGAAGTTTTGGAGGGAAAATGTCAGCTTGGGCCTTCATTGGAGAAGGAAGCCCACTGGTTGGGTGTCAAGGCCCAGACCTTGGGGTAGTACAAGAGATGAATGTTGCCTTTGGAGGAAAATTAAGAAACCTTGGAGGACCTCACCTATCCCTTGCAAGCCCAACGATTTTCCTTTGGAGGCTAAAACGTCATATTTTGATGGCTTGACGTCACCCTAGTGCTAGGGTTTTGGTGGTGATGGTGGTTTTTGATGGACACTTGGAACTTTGATGAGGGATATCCCTTGTACCTTGGAGAGAAGACCCTAATGAATTAAGGGAAGGCCTTTGGAGGCCCAGTGATTTCATCCTCAAGCTCAACGATTTGCCAAAGTGACCAAGACATCACCCTAGAAGGAGTTGACGTGACATTTTTAGGGTTTTTTTCATGTGCAACCTTAAAATATTTTGTAAAGGGGAAAAGTAAATGGGGTCAGCCTCCTTGCTTTTTGGTTTACCCTAACTTTATGTGGACAAACACGTTTTAGTACTTTTGAATAAATAAAGATAATTTTCATTTCATTGGAACATAACTCTCTCCCATGAGAAGAGCTACTTGGCTGAAAATTGTGCCCCTCTTGGGTAATATCATTTTCTCTCTCTCTTTGATGTTATGGTTTATCATTTTCTTGTGGAGTAAATTGTTCCTCTATCTCTTGGAGGTTATTTCTCTTGCTGTGGTGATGAAAACTCTTGGTAATTAGGGTTTTGTCTTGCTTGCTCTTGGAATTGGTAAGAAAAATATGCAACTTTGTTAGTTCTTTTTCTTGTCCCATGGTTGTTATTGGATAGATACTTGGAGGAATCTAAGGGCATATACCCTCCACTAAGTTTTATCATTATTGTTTGTTGAAAAGGCTATTACAAAGGTTGCTAGGAGGAGTAAAAGGGATTACACCCTCCTAGACTTTACTTTGTTAGGGTTACTTTCTCAAGGGAGTAAAAGGGCTTACACTCTTCGAGAAGTAGTAGTCCTAAATTAATACAATAAGACTCCACAACCCATTTGGAAAGGAATTAATCATTTATTACATTAGAGAAATAAATTTCTTACATTGGTAAACGTGATTTTGAGGGATATTGATCTTGTTCAAGTTGGAATATTTTCTTGGTGTCTTAAGCTTGCTAAAGCCACTACAACATCTTGATTGGTCTAGTAGTTCTTGAGTTTAAATCAATAAAAAGCTACATCCATTAGGGTTGCAGCAAAACATATTTCATTTCCTACTTTAACTTGCATTTCAACGGTGGAAATTTGTTTGTAAGCCACTATTATCATTCTATTGCTTATTGGTTAAATTTTTGTCGGATTACTTACTAATTTTCGTGGTCGAAACTTGTTGATGTAGAAAATATTTTCTACAACCACTTGGATGTTACAGTAATTCTCTAAAAACACTATCTAACAACCCTCTTTCACCGTCAAAGTTTGTGCTTGAATATTGGAAATTTATCTATTGGCTTAGTGCTTCATTGTCCAATAATTATTTGACAATTTTGATGGTTATTTCTGCAATAACTGATTGATTTCATTGCTGATATATACATTTTCTTACTACTGTAATTTAGGACAGAAATATTCACTTGCTTTTCCATTGGAATATTAGGCTTGTATACTTATCTTTCTCTTGCCTCGGGCAGGTATAACTATCTTTTGCAGGTAATCAAGCATTTGGAAAAAATTAACCATCACCAAGACTTGTTCCCAAGCCACCTTCCACTTTGTAGTTTGACCTATAGGGGAATCACCTTCCATAACTCCATTTTCCATCTCATTTCCTCCTAGGGTCACCCGAAATCCCCCCCTTGTGTAGGATTTCTCCTTCACTAAAGAAAGGGAGGGTTTATCTAAGGTGGCAGTGGGTAGATTCTCTCATAGTTCTCGCCATCTTTTGGATTGGGTTGGGATTTTCCCAACCTACAGTTTGTGTGATAACATTTGGCGTCATTTCCGAGGAGGATTTTGAATCCTCTTTTGTTCCCGAACAACATATTGGCAAGATTTGATCCCAAAGTCTTTACCCATAGCTTACTTGGTGAATCCACTTAAGGGAAGTTCCCTCTCCCCCCTTTTGATGAACTTTCTAAAAGTTCATCCGACGACTCCACAAACAAATAACCCACCTTTCTCGATTATCCTTTCCATCCTTTGATGAGCCTTGAGCTCATCTGGTGACTCCATTGAGGTGTCATTTTAGGCAATGTAATTATGGCACCATGGGGTGAACCCTTGCCCAGAGCATGTCATATCTCAAAGAAGACACTTTTACAGATGGAGAGAGAAAATGTTGTTGACGAAGCTGCTGAGGAATTGATGAATATTTAAAAGAGGCTCTCTAGGATCTACCAAAGAACAAGCCCTTGCAGATGAAGAGATGCTTGAAGAACAGATCCATGAAGAAAGTTACAAAGAAAATCCCGACAAAGATCCCGACGAGACATTTGTATCCATGCTCTCACTTGATGAAGATGAATTTTCCCTACCTCACTTTCCTCCTCAAGTGATTAGTATCAAGGAAAAATCTTATCATGAGGTTTACCAACCCCTTGAAGAGGAGTAGGAATTATCCCATGAAGGCTTGATTCAATAAGTGAGTCCTCGAGAAGAAGATCATGAGTTACCTTATGAATGTGTTGGGCGCTTTAATGACTTGATCCATGAAGAGGACCCTCGTGAAGATGAAGTGCTTGTATCTACCCTTCCTTTTGATGAAGACAACTGGGCCTTTGTTCCTCCTGCACATCAAGAATAGAACATGACAAGTTACAACCATTTTGAAGATCTTGATGATACTTTATTCCATGATTTTGAAAGTGAAGAAGTGATAGAGGAGCCCTTGGGTGCAATGAACCCTTTATGTAATAATGTGATTGAGAACATTGATGATTTCATACATGTTGGAAGGAATGCATGGGATGTTGATTGTTTTATTTTTTATGGGGATCCCATCTACGACATTGAGGGAAGTTTCCAAATAAGGAATACATAAGTCTTTCCTTTGAAAGGTTGGTTTTCATACATGGATCATCCAACTATTTGGCATCATGATGATAACGTGAGTAGAGATTGGTCTCATCCATTCAAGGATGACTTGTCACAATGTACCCATGATGGTTCTCGGTCATACTTTGAGAGTTGTGATGCGTATCATTTTGAGCACCCAGATTCATTATGCGGTGAAAAAATTCATCCACCATCATGCTCAAATCTTGACAAAGATAAGACTGTGGCAAACCCAGAGTGATCAGAGACTCATGCTACCAAGCAAAAAAAAATTCATCTTGGTACTTTTGGAAGGGATTTGCAGATAAAGAAGTGACGTATTCTGAGTGTGGAAAAAGAGTCTCTCTCTACACCCGAGGTCATCCCTTGCCTCATTTCCTCTTCTCTGGGAAATCATCGGGATTTCTTGGGATCTCTTATCTCTTCCCTGCATTTAGGAAGCAGTGATATTTGAAGTAAAGGTGAATACAAGCCGTCGTCTATACATGATAGACCTCTTCAGAGATGGATTGATCGAGCTTGTGGTTATCATTTCATGCAGGATTTATGGGATGATCAGGCTTGTGGTTTCTCTTTCCAGCAGGATATCCTCCCTCCCACCCATCTCCATGTGTTTCCTTTCATGATTGATTATATGATTTTTCATATCCATGATTATTATGTGCTTAACTTGTCCTTGATATGTTTTATAACTAAGCACAGGGGGAAGCACTTGGGTAAAATGTTGAGCAGGTGGTTACACTGGTTGTATGAATTCACCCGACATCACCTATCACCTAATCTGCAAGGCCCCATGGCCACAGGTAAGTAGGTAGGTCATCTTGTTTTCTTGCATTTTGCATCTTGATTGCTCATGGTAGTTTAGCTACATTTCATTTTTCTCTACTTGCATTTTTTATTTACATGCTACTCTTTTATCATATTATATGAAAAGTGAAAAAAATTCTTTCTAGATTACTTGTCATTTTTTAGATTTAGATTTTTTATATATATGAGAAAAGGGTGAGTGAGCCACCCTAGATTTTACATTTTTATGTTTCAGTGTAGGCACAGGTCTGACTAGGAGATGTTGATGTTCTCAGGCACTCCACAGCGAGTACATGTCCCCAAGTAGGAGCCAAATGTTATCCCTAATTTCTATGGATAACTAAGGAGATGATGTCTTGAGGCCATCGGGTTGAAGACATGGAGTACCGAGAGACAGATGACTGACAACGTCCACATGCATAGACAGAGACTTACTTCACCACCACCGATCATGGATTCGCGACGATGGCATCAACCACATCGGCTTGCTTCCGGAAGACGATGGGTCTTTCTCCATGAGGTACAAGTCAAGTATTTTGGTAAGTGTCACTTTAATATTTGAGGCATTTGAGTATGTTGCATTTAAATTTTCTTTTGATTATAGAACGTTTGCTTGGAAATTATGCTCTTTTCCTTGTTTCGCCTTGGTGGTTGACATTGCACCTTAGTAAGTGGACACCCTTAGGGATGGGTTTGCTACTGGGAGGTCTCCTTAACAATTCATCCTGCCATTCTTGATCATACTTACCACTTTTCACACTTCTCCTTTGTTTCGTATCCTTATCTTTTGAGATTTTCATATGTAATGACCCAAGAAGGGATTGTACCTCATTTCAAGGGAAGAAGGGTTGAAGGCCCAGAGGTTTGTAGTTGGAAAAAGTCAAAATCCAATAATAAACCTTCTAGATGTTTTCCCAGGGATTCTGAGGACAATGAAATGTCTCTCATAAGAAACTAATGGGACCCATGAAAAATAACAATACAAAAATGCCAACCAAGGTAGAGCGTGTGTGGGCAATGTTTTTCATGCTTATGTAGAAGTCCCACACATTGTCTTCAACTTGGGGAAGCATAGTGTGACCAGTGTAGAGTCAAGGTGGGAAATGTTTTTCATGCTTAGGTAGAAGTCCCACCTTGGCTTCAACCTGGAAACATGTTTTAAAAAGCAATAATAAATGGCAATAAATGGGCTTGGAAAAAGGATGCATTGAAAACGAAGGTGTGGCACACCCTCTACAAAGGCACCCATAAAGGAGACAATACGTACCCTTGTATGTCATGAAACCCATGCCCAAGAAGTATTACCCCCATACACTTCATATTCTCCACATAACTTAGAGAGGTTTCCACCTAGGAAACGCTCCTTGACTTAAGGAATTATTCACCCAATAGGTCACCTTGTCAACCCTCCCATACCTAAACTTGGAAAATTGCGTAGGGTCTTTGAGCACTTGTTTAATTTGATGAGGTGGTTTTTTATGTACATGCTTAGATGGCTCTTATATTAAATGTGATTTTACTTGCCATGATCCTTTGACTTGATATCCTTGGAGGGTGTACCTATCTTTCTTTGCAGGACCTTGTTGGTGGACATTTTGTATGAACAAGCCCAGCTTGGGCCTTCATTGGGGCAGGAAGCCCATCGGTTGGATGGCATGGCCCAGACCTTGGGGAAGTATAGGATATGAACGTTTCCTTTGAAGGCAAAGGAAGAGACCTTGGAGGACCTCACCTAGCCCTTGCAAGCCCAATGATTTTCCCTTGGAGGATAAAACATTATCTTTTGAGGGCTTGATGTCACCCTAGGGTTAGGGTTTTGGTGGTGATGGTAGTGTTTGAGGGACACTTGGCACTTTGATGAGGGAAATACCTTGTACCTTGGAGAGAAGACCCCAATGCATGAAGGGAAGGCCTTTGGAGGCTCAATGATTTCATCCTCAAGCTCAATGATTTTCCAAAGTGACCAAGACATCACCATAGAAGGGGTTGACGTCACATTTTTAGGGTTTTCTTCATGTGCAAACTTAAAATATTTTGTAAAGGGGAAAAGTAAAGGGGGTTGGCCTCCTTACTTTGTGGTTTACCCTAACTTTATGTGGACAAACACTTTTTAGGATTTTTGTATAAATAAAGATCATTTTCATTTCATTGGAACATAACTCTCTCACATGAGAAGAGCTACTTGGCTTAAATTTGTGCCCCTCTTGGGAAATATTATTTTCTCTCTCTCTATTATGCTATGGTTTACCATTGTCTTGTGGATTAAAGTCGTGTGCTATCTCTTGGAGTATTTTTATCTTGCTATGGTGATGAAAATTCTTGGTAACTAGGGTTTTTTCTTGCATGCTCTTGGAATTGGTAAGAAAAATATGCAATTTTGTTAGTTCTTCTTTCTTGTTCCATGGTTTTTATTAGCACGATCCTTGGAGTAATATAAGGGCATATACCCTCCACTAAGTTTTATCATTATTGTCTGTTGAAAAGGTTATTACAAAGGTTGCTAGGAGGAGTAAAAGGGGTTACACCCTCCTAGACTTTACCTTGTTAGGGTTACTTGCTCAACGGAGTAAAAGGGATTACACCCTCCTAGACTTTACCTTGTTAGGGTTACTTGCTCAACGGAGTAAAAGGGCTTACACCCTCCTAGACATTACCTTGTTAGGGTTACTTGCTCAACAGAGTAAAAGGGCTTACACCCCACGAGAATTAGTAAGCCTAACCTAATACAATAAGACTCTACAACCCATTTGGCAAGGCACTAATCATCTATTGCATTGGAGAAATAAATTACTTACATTGGTAAACGTGATTTTGAGGGATATTGATCATGCTCAAGTTAGAATCTTTTCTTGGTGTCTTAAGCTTGCTAAAGCCACTAGGGCATCTTGATTGGTCTAGTAGTTCTTGAGTTGAAATAAATCAAATCTACAGCCATTAGGGATGCAGCAAAACATACTTCATTTCTTACCTTAACTTGCATTTCAACCATGGAAATTTGCTTGTAAGCCACTATTATCATTCTACTGCTTATTGGTTAATTTTTTGTCGGATTACTTACTAATTTTCATGGTTGAAACTTGTTGTTGTAGCAAATATTTTCTACATCCACTTGGGTCTTACAATAATTCTCTGAAAAAACTATATAACCGCCATGTTTCACCATCAAAGTTTGTGCTTGAATATTGGAAAGTTACCTATTGGCTTAGTGCTTTATTGTCCAATAATTATTTGACAATTTTGATGGTTGTTTCTGCAGTAACTAATTGATTTCATTGTTGAGTACATATACATTTGTTTATTGTTTTAATTTAGGACAGCAAGCTTCACTTGCTTGTTCATTGGAATATTAGGCTTGTATACTTGTCTTTCTCTTGTCTTGGGTAGGTATAACTATATTTTGTTGGTACTCAAGCATTTGGAAACCATTAACCATCACCAAGACTTGTTCCAAATCCATCTTCCACTTTGTAGTTTGACCTATAGTGACATCACCTTCCATAACTCCATTTTTCATCTCATTTCCCCCTGGGGTCACCCGAGATCCCCCCCTTGTGTAGGATTTCTTCTTCACTAAAGAGAGGGGAGGGTTTATCTAAGGTGACAGTGGGTAGACTCTCCCATATTTTTTTCCATCTTGTGAATTGGGTCATGCTTTTCCCAACCTACAGTTTGTGGGATAACAAGGTCATAGCCATTGGGGTTGTCCATGGAACACATGGACTTGTAGCAATGAAGTATCACATAAATTACAGTAAAAGAATTGTAGAAATAACCTATAGAACATGGATCCATATCAAATGGATCTATGAAATCTTCTAGCTAATTCATTATTGAAAAGACAAATACAAAGCATGTTATCGTTTCTATAAAAGTTAATCAGAATATCAAATGAAAACTAAAAATTCATGATGAAGATTACCTTAAGCCTTGACTTTGGATTTAAGTATCAAAATGGTGGCAACAAAGTATAGGGGGTAAAGAAAGAGGATAAATATATAGGAAAAGGGTTGATTAAAGGATGGTAAAACAAAGCCCATGAGAGAGGCAGTGAGAGAATGCATGAAAGACCCATTATGGGTTGTGCAACTATAACAATGAGTGCCATCAACCCTGAAAATTAGACCAAACAAGGGTGTCATTTTTTTACTTCTCAATTTTGACATATTGTTTCAATACTTTGATAAGTTTAGTAAACCAAATAACCGCATGAAACTAGATTCATTCTATTATGTTAAATTTAAAGGATAATTTTAATTTAAAATCAAAATTATGATACATTTAAAATTCACCATTTTCACATTAAATAATAATCTTGAAAGTTGCATAAAATAAACTTTAACTAGAGTGGCACGGGTAGGGGAGATTCTCTTCAATCTCAATGTGGGGGGAGGGAAGTATTGGAACTATCATTGGGTTTTGGCATTGCCTCCAATAATGAGGTAGAATCTCTCACAACCCTAGAATGGATAACGAACAGCTTTTGGACCAAGGTATTTAGGATGTTATCATCACAGGGGACTCTACAATTATCATAAGGTCTCTCTTGAGGGGAAAACCTATCAAGGAACCAAAAGTAGTTGGAATTATACAATAGACCCTAGTCTTGTCTCGTAAATTCCACTCCATTTCCTACTGCCAAGTAAGAGGAGAATTTAACAAAGACACGGATAAAAGGGAAAATATAGACAACTTTGAAAGAGGTGAATTTGAAGTGTGATGAAAGGGTTACTAAAGCACCCCCTCTCCCACTCCCATGACCATGCTCTTGGTAGGCCCTAAGACTCCTCATGCAATTCTAGGTGACTCTCCAAGCATTAACATAAGTGATTTTCCTTTGTCCACTTGGAAGTCATTGTGCATGCAAAGGACATGGGGGCATAAATACCTACATTTGTCCTTATCTCACCATCCCCTCATTCATATTGCAGATGAAATCCAATTTATTTCTCCCTCTAATTCTTATGAATGTGTGTTGT
>SNQJ01S0081283.1:44983-59162 GCA_010110895.2 Picea sitchensis
GCATCATGTTTGTGTTTATTTTTGGTCTTGTCGAGTATTGTCCAACATGGGTACTATGAGAGCACCTAATTAAATGGTGGTTTAGGGAGATAGTTGGTCATTATTCTCTAGGTTTGGAGTGCACCCTATGTATATGGGGTGACATTGAATAGTTGGAGAAGGAATTTGGGGACAACCTCCCTCCACTATAATGTCCTTCATGTAGACTCGAGCACTTCAACCTCTGCAAATTATGTTGGACCTTCAAACGCCAACGCAAACAATATAGAGACTCAAGGGGTTCCTTATGTGCATGCCCATCATGGGAATTAATTTATGCTTACATTTTTAGGTTTCATTAAACAAATTTGTTGTTAAAACAATGCAATAGGGTGTACACTTGTGCATTATGTTAAGATGGATCTATACTAGTTTATGTATATTTCTCCTTGTTATGTTACAAATATCAACTTTTTCTTCACTTACATTTACAAGTTTTACACATGGACATGACAACATCCCCTCATGAGTGCACCAAGTAATGTTACTTGCATTAATATTCATGTGTTGATCTACCCAACCAAGAAGTTCCTAATCAACCCTTCTAACAAAGGTTTGGTCAACCAACCAACATGTTAAGTTTTAATTAACCCTTCAACAAAGTCTTGATCTAGCAATCTAATCAATGTAACCTTTGATTACTTATGTTGATCAATCTTTAGTCAATAAATCATCTTGAGACCTTGTCACCCCTAAAAGGACACATAAAAAATGTTAAATAAAAATCATTTAAATTTTAATTGAATTGAGTATAACATTGAGGGTCAAACTCAGCAAAAAAGTTGAAAGATGGACTCCCATAACTTTGGGTGGATTAAGATTAATGTTATCAAAGAGGCAAAGGAGATTTAAAAGAAGAGGATTTGTGTTTGTATCTTCCTAAACATAATTTATAAAGACATTGCAATATATAAAACTTAGGCAAAAGGATATTTGATCAGAATTAAGAAGCACAAATGATAAATGTCTCAAACATAAAGCGAAGGAGATTTCAACATTATTATTGAAATTTGTATCTTAAGAAACATCCAATAAAAATGGAATGATATAGAGAAAATTATCATGGTTATTGTACAAGGATGAAATGTAAATTGAGAGATGGTCCAAACTTTTTAGCCTAAAGGGATAGCTCCATTGGTTGTCGCCAATGTTGTTGGGCGTTTGGTTAATTATGTGTTTATGTGTTAGTATCTCCCTAATTCGAATCCCCTTGCATTAGGCACATTGGTCTACATTGACAAGTATATTAGGGATGTCATTGTAGAAATTTTCCAATCCAAGGCAATTAAAGCAACTTTAAAAATTTCACCTCACAAAGAGCTTTCCCGAATCTTAACCTTGTGAATTTGCAGCCTTAGAGATGATCTAAAATATACTTTTACAATAGCAAACAACGAAGAATATTTCACTCATTTTCAATCCCAATCAACAAGGCACTCCAAGAGAAAAGATACCAAATTTGTGCCAACAAGTTTCAACCCCCCAGAGCAATCTTATCAAGCATAAACTAAATCTAGAATGTACCTTATAATAGCAATAAATATTCCCTAAGATCTTCAATATCAATGTTAATACTCTTAATAATTTCAGCCTTAACTTATGTCAAATCAACAAAACATACTAGTGTTGGAAATTATCAAACCATGGAATAAAGATAGTTAAAATTCAAATCTGCAATAAAACAATTTTGAATAGTTAAAAACTTTTTATATATATACAAGAAATGAAGTTCAAGTACATACTATCAACTTATCACAAGTTCTCCAAAACCCTATCTAGGAAAAACCAAGAAAACTTAGCCAACACTAAGGAGCTCCAACAAGCCTTACGCTAGCAAGTCCTCCTAGATCCTAGGCAAGACGCCTTCTCTTCTTCTCCTTCTCAACAAGTACAACCTAGAGTTTAATCAACAAAACCATAACTCTAATGTCTCCAAGATATGAATCCCTAACCCAAATATTCAAAATGCTCCAACTGCTCGAAAAACCCTAACGCCTCCAAGACTACATAAAGTACAAAGAGAGAGAGTGAGAGAGTAGTGTGCTACTCTCCTGACTTCTCTAACACAAGATGATAAATATGCTAATGAAAATATTATCTCCTTCCTCTATATATATGAGAGGTAAAAGAGGCCAACAATGCAAGTGTGGGATTAAACCCTTACAAACAACCTACTACAAACATAAAGGCTCACATGTGAAACACTACATTCCAAGGGTACACATGTCAAACTCCAAGGTGATATCACACAGAAGTAAGGCTTCAATGAAAAGACTCTCCATGAATGTGTCCAATGTTCCTACAAGTCTCCAAGGATTCTAACACTCCTCCTAAGCTATGTGTTAGCGATTATTTTTGTCATTAGGCACAGAAGCACCCAGGTTTGCAGATTGCACAGAAAGTTCCCAAGCGCAACATGGGAGAATCCCTATTTTTCCAAGTAGCGGCTCAAGCGAGCAGGCGAAATGTCATCGGCAGCATCCAAGATCTATTTACAAAGAAGATCGACGGTCGCCGGGTTTTCGAAGCTACCGAATTGCCCAAGGTTTAGCGCAAGAGACAACTCTCGTATTTCACAGCAGGCTTGCGTCGTCCGATCCAACTGGGACAGGTGGAAGCCTGTCGGCATATCGTGAATCGGGGTTTCGGGGAACAGGGAGCCCTCAGCTCATTGCACTTGGAAGTGTCGATCAGAAAAACGTTGAAAGCGCCTTTGGCGCCAAGCCCGCGGTCTCATCCCTGGGTCATATCAGGTGAGCCTGTAAAGGGGGGGCAGCCCCTTATATAATAGTGACACCATCTTGGCCGTCCATCTGAAGGATGCGTGGCACGCATCCGTGCCATATCGACTTTCAGGAGTTCTAGCGGTAAGCGCCCCCTCGCCCATTTATCCTAAGGACGCGTGGCGCAACATCTGGCCGCGTCGATTTTCGGCAATTGCAAGTTCGAAGGGTAAAAGTTTTGTATCACTATGTATCGCGAAACCCCAAACCTCAAATCGCCGAAAGCGCCCACGGTCAGGCCCACAGTTCAAGGGACAGTCTCAGTTGTTCATCTGAAGCAGATACCTGGCGCGCGATCGAGCTCCTCGTCGATTCGCCCATCGCGAGTTCAAGGAGCAAAGTGCGGCATCGTCATATCCTCGATGCACGAAGTAGTGAGAGCATCCAGGATCCGGGGCCCACAGTATCGTAAGGAGAGCTCAGAGCCGTCAGATCTAAAAAGACACGTGGTGCCTACTCAAGCCATCTCAGCGATTCACTCATCGCGATTTTAAGAAGCATGGATCATCTCTTTCTTATTCGTGAACGCCGAAAGCGTTTTGGGAATAGACACAGGGTCACAGCCCGTGGTTACTTGGGAAAGAAAGGAGCTATGCAAAAAGGGGGCCAAGGGCGTTGAGCCTAGTCGCCAAAGGGATGATCGTGATCTCCATGCACCATCTGATCCGACCTCAATCCTGGTTTTCACCTGGAGTTAATGGAGACAAGAAAAGGTGGTTGAAACCTCTCCTCATGCATTAAGTGCAGAGTATGGATAATCTGGAAAGCGGTCTGCTCGAGAGGTCCTGTGTATCAATTTTCTCAAAGAAGCCATGCCAAAGTCCTCGACTAGACAGAGAAGCCTGCACACGTTGGCTCAGCGCTTAATGGCTCAACTACCCTCCTTGCCGGAGCCATGCGCGTTTAAGATGGCACCTGAAGAAAGGTATCAGTACGAGTTTGACTGAAGCGATACCAAGCCTTGGGTGACTAGGCACGCCTCTGTGAGAGGAATTTTCCTGAGTATATAGACTCGGTCCTTGTATTTTGTAAGGCATTGATGGTAGAGCAGAGCTCCCGGCTGTAAAGCTTTAGCAGATATTCTAGTTTGTTGGTTATGCATCTGTGTATGAGATCTCTTGTTTTATGATAGACAGTTTTTCTTACTCCATCTAATTTTCGTCTCATGCTAAGAGAGTTTGTGATTGACTGAGTCGCGCCAATCATTGCAGTTATGTTATGATAAAAGATTTATTGTTGCATTATTGCATTCTCGGGCTTTTGCGTTTGAACGTAAGAGGATATTACGTTTGGATGTCTTCTTCTACAGTCTGTCAGGAACTCGATGTTAATGACAGACCTCTGCTTTCCTCTTATATAAGTCTTCCGCCTGTTCACCCTTTACTACAGCTCATTGTCTGAAGTTTATATAAGACCTCACTCACCTATGCATGCCTGGCCTAGTTTTGGAGTTGGAATGATATTGTTTTGAGTTGGCTTCCATTCGATCATCCCATCTATAAACAACCGTGACATAAAACTGATGGGCGTCGGGCTCTGCTCCTGCTAGAAATCCAGGAGTGACTTCCGTCACCAACATTTCTGGCGCTGTTGCCGTGGACGAAGTTGAAAATTTTCCCCGGGATTGAATGACATTGAACCTCTGACTTCGAAGGTGCATCGGGTATCAAAGCCTTTCAAGATTGCTACTGTGCACCTGGCGACTCCATTGTGACGACTCCACTGTGGCGAACCTGTCACCTCAATTGTGGCTTTCAGAGGCAGACACACGCGGTCCCATCCTCAGTTGCCTCTAGCAACGCCTGGAACTGATCGAGAGGTGGTTCTCGGTAAAGGAAAGGCCCCTGAAGGTGAAACTTCTTCCGCCGAACCAGGTAATCCGTTGTCTCCCTTTGTAGAAACTCCATTCTCTTCGCCTCAGTTTCCTAGCAGACTGTCTTCTGAAGTTTCCCATTTATTGAATTTTGGGAGTGTTCATGTTGAGGTTTCCCCCCCTGGTCTAAGATTAGAGGGAGAAATCCTTGTCACTCCCATCTCCTCTGAAGCTGTATCCTGGAATAGACCTACGACTGCTGAAGATTTACCCACTCCCAGCTTTACCGCCTCTCCTTTTTCCATGGTCACCACTTCTGCACAAAGAGAAACATCTGTCGGCTTTAGCTCGCTATCCTTCTCCCTGAATCCCCTATTGTTTCCCACTCCCCTCAGAAGCCCGTCCCCGGTATCCCCTTTTCTAACTCCTTCTCCTCTGAGTCCCCCCCATGACCAAATCCCTATGGCAGGACCAAATCCCCCCATGACCAGAATGGAGGCCATTATAGCCGCTAGGTATGCTCCCCTCGTGCTACCTCAACAGCTTAATGCCCTTCCAACAGACGGTTACCTCAAGAAACTGCCTAAATTCATAGGCAAGGGGGACATATCTGCGGAAGAACACCTGGAAGCCTTCTACAGTTTTACATATGATAACGTCATCATGCATGCAGATGTATGGATGAGGATTTTTGTCCATAGCCTTCAAGGCGAATCTAGAAAATGGTTCAAGGCCCTGCCTCCTGGATCTATCAATGGGATAGAAGCGTTGGATGGTGCCTTTTTGAGACAGTGGGGAGATAAAAAAGATTTCGTGTATTACATGACAGAGTTTGGGTCTTTAAAGAGAAACAAAGGGGAGTCTGTCTCCGACTTCTCCAAGAGATTCAATAAAATGTACAACAGAATCCCAACTGAGATAAAACCCTCCGAAGCCTCCGCAAATATCACTTATGCTAGCGCCTTTGATCCCGATTTCTTCCTCCTGTTGAGGGAAAGGAGAGCTATTACGCTGGCCCACATGCAGGACGCAGCCGTGGAGGTAGAATCTAATATATTGGCCAGTAACCGACTCAGGAATACTGTTGGTAGAAACATATCTAGGCAGAGGCCTGAAGCTTCCCCATCCAGTTCCTCTCCCCTGCCCCTCCAGACAGACGAGACAACAAGAGCGCTAAAATCACTTTCCGCCAGGATGGAAAGGTGGGAATTAGAAGGGAAACTCGTCTACAGAAATCCCCAAAATGCATATGGTAGAGGTTTCAGGAAGCCTAATAACAATGTGCCACAGGCTTTTCCTAGGGAACAAAGGAGCAAAGATAGAGATGATCAGAGGATTCAAACCCCTCTACAGAACAACCTAGTATCTCATGAGGAGGGGGAGGAGATGGATGAGCTCGACCCCGAGATCCACGGCATTGAGGACACGTCCTCGTTTCCTCATCTGACTCAATCTGCATATGAAGAATCCCTTATCAACGCTCAAATCAACAAGTTGAGTAGAGGGGAAAGAGATGGAAACACTCCTAACAGATATAATCTCAGGTCGAAGAGGAAAGAAGGAAATTTTGACAACCAGGACCAGTCCCCCGTAACCGAGAGACCTACTAAAGCTGTAGCAGCCACTACCAAAGAAAAGAAAGCTCAGAATGTTTCACCAGCAGCCAGAGAACCTGTCATGGAGGTAAGGGAAGTTCCTAAGCCTGCCCCTTCCTTCAATTTTGAGCATGAGATTCAAAATATTAGAATCCTTGTACCCCTTTCTGAAATAGTTAAAAATGAAGATTTCAAGAGATTCCTCTCCAAGTTGTTTCAGTCTGACCTCCCTCAGCCTTCCACTGACTCAATAAATCTCCAAGATGAAAATCCAGCAGTTGTCTTAGGGCCCATGGTAGAAGATAGAGATGACTCATCCCCTCCCTTCTACACATCCCTGAACATACATGATAAAGTGTTGCATAACTGCCTTATGGATTCGGGGGCTTCCCATAATCTTATGCCTAGAATAGTTATGGAATAATTGGGACTCGAGGTGACCAAAAATTATCATGATTTGTTCTCTTTCGACTCAAGGAGGGTGCAGTGCCTCGGAGTCATCAAAGACCTGGTAGTTTCCTTTTTTCAGCTGCCCATGAAGAGTGTGGTCATGGATATTGTGGTAGCTGATGTTCCCCCCAAGTTCGGCATGTTGTTGTCTCAATCTTGGATAAAAAATCTTGGGGGAACACTTCAGATGGATATCACGTATGCCAGCATTCCGGTTTTCGGAGGGGAACAAAAGAGGTTGTATAGAGAAGCTCAATTGGCTTACATTGTCAATGATGAAGCGAATCCCACCAATCACCCCATCTTTGCACTGGACACCGACTTGGGGTCGAGTTTGCTGCAGCTTACTGACGTCCCTGAAAGCTCTTTACAAGTCAGAAAACACCCCGGCCTTGATCACCCAATCTCCCCTCAAAGCCCCTCTGTGTGGAAGATGTTTTTTTACGGAGCTTCTTCTGGCGAAGGCGCTGGCGCTGGGGTGGTTTTTATATCACCTTGTCAAGAGACCATATCCCTTTCATACAAGTTGGAATTCGAAATCACCAACAATGTGGCAGAGTATGAGGCTCTTGTTTTGGGCATGAGAGCCGCAAAGGAAATGGGAATTAAAGAGATAGCAATATTTGGAGATGCGGAGTTGATTATTCAGCAAGTCAAAAATGCTTATCATAGTAATAATCCCCAGCTCAGAAATTATAGAAATGAAGTGTGGGACATGATTGATAATTTCTTCTTGGATTTTAACATTTCTTTGATTCTGAGGGAAGAAAATACTTTGGCCGATTCTTCAGTTGTCTCAGCTAGTTTTCTCAAGTTTCCTCTGCCGCCTATGGTAAAAAAGGATGTTGAGATAAGATATAGGCCCTTGGTGCTGGACATGTCAAGCATTGGAAGGTGTTCGAGGATGATCTGGAAATTGAAAGGTTTCTACAATCTGTGGACGAATTTTCTGCGTTGCACATTGACCAGGATCCCGATTTGGAAGGTGACCCTCGTCCTGAGGAGTTTTTAAATAAGATCGCTAATCACCAGATCATTCAGATGCCCAGAAATCATATTCCGAGAGGACTTGTCCCTTTAGAAAGATTTTTCAATGGGAATTATGTGCCAGTAATGGGCAATGTCTCAAATGAAGATGCTGACACAACCAAATGCAACATTGGTTCACAGGAGGAGCCTAGGTTCGTCAAATTTTCAAGCAGTTTGACCAGAGAACAGAGGGCCGAATATACGCAGTTGCTGAGAGAGTTCGTCGATGTGTTTGCATGGACATACGAAGACCTCAAGATGTATGACACATCTGTCATTGAGCACAAGATCTCGCTGAAGGAAGAGGCTAGGCCATTCAGGTAGAAGCTAAGACATGTAAATCCCATGTTGTTGCTCGTCATGGAGAAAGAAATAAAAAAGTTGTTGGATGCACAAATCATTGTCCCCTTGAGATATTTCGAGTGGGTGGCCAATTTGGTCCTAGTAAGGAAGAAAAGTGGAGAAATCAGGCTCTGTGTCAATTTCAGGAACCTGAACAGAAGCTCAAATAAAGACAATTACCCCCTACCTAAGATGGAACACATACTGCAGAGGGTAACTAGTGCATCCAGGATATCCATGATCGATGGGTTCTCTGGATATAATCAGATATCAGTCATGCCTGAGGACAGGGAGAAGACAGCCTTCACCACTCCTTGGGGCACATTCATGTATGCCAAGATGCCATTTGGACTAATGAATGCAAGAGCAATATTTCATCGAGCCATGGATATAGCCTTCATCGGGGAGAAGGACCAGTTTGTGGTGATCTATCTCGATGAAATCACAGTCTTCTCTGACTCAGACAAGGAACACCGCCGCCACTTGAGGAAAGTTTTCATGAAATGTCGGAGGTTTGGCTTGTCCCTAAACCCCAAGAAATCTTTGTTCGCTATGCAGGAAGGGAAGTTATTGGGACATATAGTATCAGCAGAGGGAGTGAGAATTGATCCCAGCAGGGTGGAGGCAATTCAAACCTTGTCACTTCCCAGGTCTAAAAAAGAGGTTCAGGCCTTTTTGGGGAAAATTAATTTTCTAAGGAGGTTCGTCTCAAATTTTGTCGAGCTAGCGAAACACATCACGGCCATGCTCAAGAAGGGAAACGAAGCGAAATGGACCGCTGAGCCCAGGGCATCTTTTGACCAAATAAAAAGGGCACTAACTGAGGCACCTGTGTTGATTGGTCCAGATTATTCCAAGTCATTCCTAGTTTTTTCTTTTGCTTCTTTCGATACGGTAGCAGCGGTGTTATTGCAGAAAAATGAGGAGGGGCAAGAGAAGCCCATTGCCTTCTTCAGCAAGGCGTTAAGAGACGCAAATATCAGGTATGAAATCATGGAAAAACAGGCCTATGCCTTAGTGAAAGCTCTCAAAGCTTTCAGAATATACGTCTTGCATTCGAAGGTGACATCATACGTTCCTTCAGCTTCCGTAAAGGACATTCTTGTACAACCAGACATAGATGGGAGAAGAGGCAGATGGATAGCAAAAATTCTAGAATTTGACTTGGAAATAAAGCCCACCAAGTTGGTTAAGGGGCAAGGTCTAGCCAAGATACTGGTTGAATCCAATTGTGAAGCCTTGGGAGTTAGTTTCATCAACGCTCGCTCAGGAACTCAGCAAGCTGAGTTGCCCAGCCAACGCTCTCAAGATGGCTTATCGCTGGCAGATTGTGCCTGGTATCGTGACATTCTGTACTTTCTGAAAGAATTGAAGCCTCCGGATGGAATGGGTAAAAGAAGAGCAAGATCTTTAAAGCTCAGGGCGGTCAGGTATTGTCTCATCGAGCAATTTTTGTACTGGAGAGATCCTTTGGGGATGCTGCTAAGATGTTTGAACCCACCAGAAGACCGGAAAGTTATGTTTGATTTCCATGAAGGCCTTTGTGGTGGGCATCATTTCTGGAAGACCGCAGCTCATAAGATCCTCATGGCTGGATATTACTAGCCTACTTTATTCGCTGATGTCTGCAGAGGAATCAGAGCTTTCACCAAATGTCAAAGGTTCTCAGGAAAGCAACGGCTCAAATCGTTGCCATTGAAGCCTATAGTATCTCCAACACCTTTTCAGCAGTGGGGGTTAGACTTCATTGGAGAAATTCATCCTCCCTCAAGCGGTCAGCACGGATGGATCCTGACAGCAACAGATTATTTCACCAAGTGGATAGAAGTTGTCCCCACCAGAAGCACATCACACAAAGTAATTATCAGCTTTCTGGAGGATATCATAGCTAGATTTCGCTGTCCCAGCAGGATCTTCACCGATAACGCTGCTTCTTTTAGGTCTGAGCCTCTAATTAAGTTCTGTGAACAATTCCAGATCTCACTAATTCACTCCACCCCCTACTACCCCCAAGGCAACGATTTAGCAGAGTCCTCCAACAAAAGCCTGATAAGGATCATTAAAAGACTATTGGAGGACAACAAAAGGGCCTAGGATTTGAAGTTGAAATTTTCCCTGTGGGATGATCGAGTAACAACAAAGAAATCTCTGGGCACTTCGCCTTTTCAGCTGGTCTACGGAACAGAGGCGGTTTTTCCTACTCAGCTCGCCTTACATGTGGCGAAATTATTTCAAGACTATGAGGGAGAGCCTAATCATATGATCAGAAGGATTCATCAGATAGTGGAAGTGCAACAGATCAGAGAACAGGTGAGGATCACAGCTCATAGTCATCAGGAAAAAGTCAAACAGGCTTTTGACAAGAAGGTCAGGAAGAAAGAATTCGAGATCGGGGATTTGGTATTTAAGTGGGACACCCCCAGGCAGGACAAAGGCAAGCACAGCAAGTTTGACGCCCTCTAGATCGGCCCCTTCAAAATCTCTGAGGTTATCTCAAACAACACGTACGGGTTGCAAGATATGGAGGGTGAAGAGGTTTTCAACAGCCCAGTGAATGGGCATTTTCTAAAAAAATGTTTTATTTGAGCCTTAGACGGCTCCCTTGTTTGTAAATACTGTCTTCTAAGTTCTTTGTTTGTTTTTCTTTTTGCATGTTTTGGCTTAATAAGTGACTCCATAGCCCAATAGCAAGGCACTGAAGCTGCGGAAGGAGTTCTTAGAGCATCACAGGGATGACTCTATCCCCCATGGAGCCTAATGTTAGCGATTATTTTTTTCATTAGGCGTAGAAGCACCCAGGTCTGCAGATTGCACAGAAAGCGCCCAAGCACAGCACGGGAGAATCCCTATTTTTCCAAGTAGCGGCTCAAGCGAGCAGGCAAAATGTTGTCGGTAGCATCCAAGATCTATTTACAAAGCAGATCGACAGTCGTCGGGTTTTCGGAGCTACCGAATTTCCCAAGGTTTAGCACAAGAGACAACTCTCGTATTTCACAGCAGGCTTGGGTCGTCCGATCCAACTGGGACAGGTGGTAGCCTATCGGCATATCGTGAATCGGGGTTTCGGGGAACAGGGAGCCCTCAGCTTATTTCACTTGGAAGTGTCGATCAGTGAAACGTCGAAAGCGCCTTTGGCGTCGAGCCCGCGGTCTCAACCCTGGGTCATATCAGGCGAGCCTGTAAAGGGGGGGCAGCCCCTTATATAATAGCGACACCATCTTGGCCATCCATCTGAAGGACGTGTGGCACGCATCCGCGCCATATCGGTTTTCGGGAGTTCTAGCGGTAAGTGCCCCCTCACCCATTTATCCTAAGGACGTGTGGCGCAAGATCTGGCCGCGTCGGTTTTCGGCAATCGTAAGTTCGAAGGGTAAAAGTTTCGTATCACTGTGTATCGCAAAACCCCGAACCCCGAATCGCCGAAAGCGCCCAGGGTCGGGCCCACAGTTCAAGGGATAGTCTCAGCCGTTCATCTGAAGTAGATACCTGGCGCGCGATCGAGCTCCTTGCTGGTTCACCCATCGCGATTTCAAGGAGTAAAGTGCGGCATCGTCATATCCCCGATGCGCGAAGTAGCGAGAGAATCCAGGATTTGGGGCCCACAGTATCATCAGGAGAGCTCAGAGCCGTCAGATTTAAAAAGATGCGTGGCGCCTACTCAAGCCATCTCGGCGATTCGCTCATCGCGATTTTAAGAAGCATGGATCAGCTCTTTCTTATTCGTGAACGCCGAAAGCGTTTTGGGAATAGACACAGGGTCACAGCTCGTGGTTACTTGGGAAAGAAAGGAGCTATGCAAAAAGGGGGCCAAGGGCGTTGAGCCTAGTCGTCAAAGGGATGATCGTGATCTCCATGTGCCCTCTGATCCGACCTCGATCCTGGTTTTCACCTGGAGTTAATGGAGACAAGAAAAGGTGGTTGAAACCTCTCCTCAGGAATTAAGTGCAGAGTATGGATAATATGGCAAGCGGTCTGCTCGAGAGGTCATGTGTATCAATTTTCTCAAAGAATCCATGCCAAAGTCCTCGACTAGACAGAGAAGCCTGCACACGCTAGCTCAGCGCTTAATGGCTCAACTACCCTCCTTGTCGGAGCCATGCGCGTTTAAGATGGCGCCTGAAGAAAGGTATCAGTACGAGTTTGACTGAAGCAACACCAAGCCTTGGGTGACTGGGCACGCCTATGTGAGAGGAATTTTCCTGAGTATATAGACTCAGTCCTTGTATTTTGTAAGGCATCGATGGTAGAGCAGAGCTCCCGGCTGTAAAGTTTTAGCAGATGTTCTAGTTTGTTGGTTATGCATCTGTGTATGAGATCTCTTGTTTTATGACAGACAGTTTTTCTTACTCCATCTAATTTTCGTCTCATGCTAAGAGAGTTCGTAATTGACTGAGTCGCGCGAATCATTGCAGTTATGTTATGATAAAAGATTTATTGTTTCATTATTGCATTCTTGGGCTTTTGCGTTTGAACGTAAGAGGATATTGCGTTTGGATGACTTCTTCTACAGTATGTTAGGAACTCGATGTTAATGACAGACCTCTTCTTTCCTCTTATATAAGTCTTCTGCCTATTCACCCTTTACTACAGCTCACTGTCTGAAGTTTATATAAGACCTCACTCACCTATGCATGCCTGGCCTAGTTTTGGAGTTGGAATGATATTGTTTTGAGTTGGCTTCCATTCGGTCATCCCATCTATAAACAACCGTGACATAAAATGGATGGGTGTTCGGCTCTGCTCCTGCTAGAAATCCAGGAGTGACTCTCGTCACCAACACTATGTGCTCCACCTACATGAACACTATTGCAACCCAAGGATCCCCAAATCAACTCCATGCCTCCATGTAAGTATCCAAACTACTCCATTTTGTTTAGGGTTCAACACCCTCCTCTAGAATGCCAAACACTCCTCCAATGCAAGGCATCCTCTTAATCAAACAACCAATCTCCACATGGCCATCATGAATAATCCCCAAGGTGTCTAAAGATCTCCAACACTCCAAGGAATAATGTCATGCAAGCATCCACCTGAGGTCAAGCAACCACTGAGTAATCCACATCCAATGTGCAAGTCCATCAAGAATCGTCTAATGGTTAATCATACACAACTTACCTCAAATCTTATGAAGCACCCCCAAAACATCGTGTAAACACTTTCGAAAAAACCTCAACTGCTAACAATCATCCATAAATGTAAAAAAAAAACATCACTTTAAACTCCCCTTAAGATTTTCCTTGGAAAAAGAATATTATTAAACATATAAATGGATCAAATTAAATTATAATTACAGGAAACTAAACATGTAATGAAGTTGATGGTGTAAGTTGTCAAAGAGGGAGGAAACCCATAAAAGGCAAGTTGTTGAAGAGCTCAACTACACACTCACCTTTTAACATCTTGTCCTCAAATTATAATTATGAATATAACATGCAATTCCACTTGCCATATAGATCAATTGATATTATTAATGCATGTGACCTTTTAACATTTTCTCTTTAGAATTTTTTCCATTTGACATAAAAAACATTTTCTCTTTAGAATTTTGTCATTTGACATATAAAAACCTAACCCTATTATGGTATATTCAATTGATAATGCCAATGAAGGAAAATTTTATCATATTATGCTTAGCTTATAATTTTGAATATATCATAAATTTCCATTTGCAACTAACTCTGATATGGTATATTCAATGATAATGTCAAGGAATAAGTATGATATTGTCAAAAAATAATGTTAGAAAATCATTTTGAAAATTAAAATAATAATAATAATAATGTAAAAAGAATTCATATTATATATATATATATATAGAGAGAGAGAGAGAGAGAGAGAGAGAGACTTTGAATCTCATCATAGTATGTTTCTAATCTCTATCGTCCTTGGCATGAGGTTCCACTAAAACAGGACTCAATTCTAGACCTTGTTGTATTTAATAGGTTGATCCAAAATGAAGGAGCTCTAGGGTGGACTTGTTGGATTACTGAAAGGGGGGGTGAATCAGTAATAGCATAATTATAATCATTTTTCTCCAAATAATCCAAGTGTTATATCAATGTAGAATTATTATCCAATAATGAGTAATAAGAAATGAACAATCACACACATACACAGTACACCAGTGT
>SNQJ01S0081283.1:69303-93745 GCA_010110895.2 Picea sitchensis
GAGAGAGAGAGAGAGAGAGAGAGAGAGAGAGAGAATATTAAATCAAAATTTCAACTAATTATACATGCATATTATGATCGAGTGATAACTAAAAGCAAGTAAATGAGAAAACATAATCAATATGCATGAAAGAAAACATACAACGTGACCTACAAGTATCTTACCTAATGCTACAGGACAACATAAGTTATAAATATATTCATACAACCAATGAATCCATCCTAACATATCATTGAGTCCTTAAGTTCTACCCTTCAATACATCATGAATAAACATAGAATCCAACTCATGAGGGCATGACTGAGAAACAAAATCATTCCAACATTGGCATGTGAATACACAAGCTTGGTATATCCATCTTTGAATGGGGTTGCAATATAAAATTAACGACTCATCCTTGCTCCAAGCAAGGCCTTCATGATGAAACCCTTGCATTTTGTAAGGTTGATCCACATACTTCAATAAATGTCCACCTTGGCTTTCTTGTAGAATGTCACTCCCCAAGACCTAATATGGAATCATAAGAGATTTGAAAAATACCTCATGGTTTCCTGATAAGGATATGGATTAAAAATGGGGTATAAATTCAAGACTTGGAGAAACATTTTACTCCCAACTTGGGGCTTGTTGTGCTTTTATATATGGATGGAAATTCTTGCAACAAGCCACCAATTCAAAACAATTTTGTTCCATAGATATTTCATCACCCAAAAGATACTTCCTAGCCTAATATTCAATGGCATATTGAGAAAAAGATGGCTGGAAATTTATGCTATGAAATAATTTCTTCCTTGGGTGAATCACAACCCCATAAGAGTGCTCTAATTCTGATTTGACACATGAATGCTCACCAAAATTTGAGCATAGTGGTGGTTGAAATTTTTCTTCATTCTTACCTTCATAAAAAAAATCCAATTGACCAAAAGGATATGTATCATACCTCATAGAATATGGTTCGAAATTTCCATGAGAAGGATGTAATAAATCATCCCTAGGTAGTTGGAACAAATATGTGAAAGTTTCCTCTTCATGTTTCCAAAAATATGAATCAATAATGTACATATGTGGTTGTTCCAAAGGAAACAATTCTACACTCTTTTCTCTACAGTCATCATGAGTATCATATATAGGATCCCCATCAAAATAGAAACAACCTATATATCTTTTAAATTACAACCTGGAATAAGAAAATGGACCTAAATCCCTCTTGTACCATGAGCTACAATGTGGCTACAATTTGTTATCATATTTTGAAATAGAAACTAGTTAAATACATTGAAGTTCAAAAGGAAGTGACTAGAAATGATTGTGCACACTGCAAACTATGGTTTATGAATACTTCAAAGAGTTTAATTAAATTGATGAAAAATTTCAAATGATTCACCATTACACAAAAGTGCATGCCAACGAATTCAATTCAAAACAAAGACAAGAATTTTAGGAACTACACAAAAAATTCATTTGTCTACAAAATAAAGAAAACCATATACATCTATTCTTCCAATAACTAAAACTATCGAGGAGACTAAGCAATTCAAATGTCTCACAACTTTATTTTGATTCAATCCCAATGAAACATCATGATCCTGATATTCATCCACCAAAATGCACCTACCTAGAGTTATATTTTCAACATTCTAAAAGATTGATGTTATGGCTAGTCCCAAAAATATAAAGGATAAAATTTCAACCAGTTATGATTTCTCAAGACATCAAGGCCTTCAAAAGTAGAGAAATTGTCTTATTTGTTAAAGATATTGATAGGAGATAAAAAAAAAAAAAAAATCTAAATAGTGGCAAGCTTAAATCTTCCATAGTTGATGCATATGAAATAATTAAGCATGTTTCTTATAAAAGAGTTCACATTTTTGACATAAAAAAAGAACATATTCAAGCAACAAGTGACGAAACCTATACCAAGCTAGCTAAATCTCATGAGAAACAAAAAATATTTAATTTTATAAGTGCACCCCTAAGAAGGGTTGGGTAGATAGAAATGATAAATTGTAGTTAGTGCACCTAAATTTTCCAGAATTCCTAATCGATGAATAGTGTTTTTAGTGAGAATGTGAACATGCTTATACTCGATTTTTATATGATACCCTTTCTACTCTAAATCAAAATAATATAAGGAACATTATTGTCTAGATCTTGATGAGGAGTATTATTGTCTAGGCACCAAAGTTGAAGACTAATTAGAATCTCGACAAGGAAAAGAGTTAGAAGAACTTTCACATACTTGTTATCATGGACAATAAAACCCCATTCTTGGCCATGATAAGTCATTACTTGAGCCAAAACTACAAAATCAAAGGAAAACAAGATTAAGAAATAGATAGAAACACAACAAAAATTGTTTATATTTCCTTAAATCTTGCACAATGTTACCACCTAAACTAGAAACCTTGTGAAAAGTCCCAACATAGGTGCTCACTAGGGAAACAAGATGGGAAGTGCACCATTGTCACCCCAGTACACTTTCCCTTTCACTTTAGGACAACTCCTAAAAGCCATGGGGGGTATCCCAAATAATAAAAGTAAATATCTTTAAGTGAAATAAAACCATGCAATCATATGATCTAATTTAATGGCTCCACAAAATATGTAACAAGACTATGCATTAATATTTCAATTAGTGATTACGATGCTCTAAAGATATTCAACTATAAATAATTTCATGAACCACAATTATATCCATTTCAAAGAATGGTTAGGAGCTAATGGATGTGTGTGCCAAATTTTATGTGTAAGATAAAAAATATTAACAACTTCATATTTGTATTAAGTCTATCGTTCAACAAATAAAAACTCACAAGAGGTTAGAACTAGTTTAAGCTACTTTAGGGCGGAGAGAGTGAAGACATTTAACATTAATCAAAGGTGAAATGTGTGCTTATGTTTACCAATTGATTTTATTCTAATATAGGATAATATTATGGCCATACTTTCACTTCTAAATCTGATTTATGAATAAAAACATAGAAATTTTAGATTTAGGTCATGCAATTACCATTCGAAAGAGATTAAACACAAAATAACAAGATTTCTTGGATGTTTCCACTTGGGGAATGTATATTCTATACAAAAACAACCAAAAACATGTTTTTTTAATTTTTAAGTAAAAAAGGTGTGGATCCTATTGTATTATTCGCCACAGTAAAAAAATAAACTTGGTCTACCAGTTGTCCTGCTGAATTAATGGAAACCGGAACAACTGGCATCCTATATTGCCCATGTCAAAAAATGGGAGACCATCTATCCTGCCCGTAGGAAACCAAGACATATGGCGAACCTCAGTCTGAAAGTGCATACAGAGTCTTCGAATTAAATCATGTTTAAACCCTAACAGTTCTAGAGCCATAGCTATAACCAAAACTATAATTCTAACCAGAAACATTAACGATGACAGTTACCCGGTGGCCATTGAGGTGTCCATGTCAGCATCTCCTTCCTGCATTCTCGCTCTAGCTGGCAGCATGAAAGGTTGTGTGCATGTTGGGCATATCTTCCCTGCTGGAACATTGGAGTAAGCATCATATAACATATCGATGCGCTGGTTGATTAGGATGGCACGATGGACTTGGTCTGCCACCTAGCTCCGCAGGTCGAACATCAGCTCCAGGTGCTCCGGGTGGAAGAATGGAGGTTGGACATGCCACGATTCCTGCATGATAGATAGGGGATGTGGCATGGGGGGCATGCCACCCTCCTTCACCTTTCCATCCTCCTTCAGTTCACCATCTAGTCTGGTGTCCTTGGCCTCGCCTGTCGCATTCCTTCTCTATTGCACCATGGCCGCATCCAGTCCCTGTGACCATTCCTGTTCCATATTGGCATTCACGTTGTCAGTGCCTGAGGTGATTTCTCCTACGCGTGATGCCTTCGGCGTGTCCATATCCTCTAGAGTCTCTTCTTCAATGTAGCATGTGGGAAGCTCCTTTGTTTGTTCTATCCCTCTGTAGTGGTTTTTCTGCATCCTAGTGGCCTCCATGGTGACCTCCCCTGGAAAGCAGCTTTGAGGCTGCCAATTATTAGGTACAGTAAAGAGGAGGTTTTCTAGAGGAACCTGAATTGGTTCTTTCGGAAAGACTTCCTCCACATATGCCATGGGAGGATTCCTGGGCTTTCTGGCTTGGTGGATGAGATGCGTTCGGGCAATAGACAACGCTCTTTCGAACCTCTGTTGTCTCTTCCTTCGAGCAGAAAAGGTATACTAGGTAGCGCCCTTACGGGGATTCCCTCTTTATCTCGGCATGGAGATGAGGAGAACGATGGCCACAATGATGGTGGTGTTGTTGTAGCTGCATGAGATCTCATAATGGCCTGGCTGGTGTAGGCCAAGATCAAAATGGGTGGTGCCATGGCCAAATTCGGTGATATCCGGGAGGGTGGATGTGACGGGCTCCTCCATTAAGGCTCCCTCCTTAATGCTCTGTGCATTCGGCCTCCTCACACGAGTGAGAGGTCTCATACCATGAGGCTGGTTGTTGGGGCTTGCTCCCATCCTTAATGGTGAGGGGATGAGGGCCGACGACCCATATTTATGGCTCGGCTAGGCTCCAGGTCGTGTGGCCTTGCTGCGCAACGTGGCACCCCATCCGGGGAACAACCAAAAACATGTTAGAGACAAGTTCTATATATATTAATTAGGCAAGAACTTGTAAAATGGATGGTGAATCCCCCTAGGGTTTCACAAGTTATCACTTGTAATTCACCAAAAAAAACATCTAAGCAAAAAATGAACAATAAAAAAAAATTAGAGACAAAAATCACCTCGATATATGTAAGGAAATCTTGGTAAACAATCTAGAAATGAAATGGAGGCTAGGGATGAGAAAAAAACACCTTGAAGCACCAAACCCTAACCTTAGGGTTTCACCAAATCATATTTTTAATGCTGCAATTTAATTTATAGATTTGATAATCACCTTAAATCAGCTCACAAAAAATGTTAGATAACACCTTAAATATCAATCCAATAGGGACAATGTTCCTCCTTAGGGTTAAAAATCAACAATTAAGCATAAATCCTAGGATTAATTTGTCTAGGAAATGAAATAATCCATTAACTTTACACTATACAATGAAAGAAATATGAAAAACTATTTTTCTATGATTTTTTACATATTTGTTTTTTTGTTAGAAATTCCCATCACTTGCGGGGCCAACATTTCAACTGTTTTCTAAGAAACCATAACCCATGGGCATCTAAGCCATCAATATCACCCGGGGATCACACCCGACCTAGGTCACACCGACCCTTAACATAGATGGATTTTTTGGGTGTCTCCTCATGACTAAACACACCGTAAGGGTATTGAAATTGGGTCTCCTAGAAAACAAAACCCACACCTTAACCAGTTGAGCTAGTGGGAATTGACATGATTTTTTACATTTAGATTTCCTTATAAACAACATTTTTTATTTTTATTTTTAGGGTTTTTTGGTTGGTTGTTGGATATAAGACTAGCACCTTTTTTAATTCAATTATGGATCATTGGGTCAAGAAATATACACATATAAAAATTGGTCACTTCTACCGTAAGTATTAGGGTAAGATATTACAACCCTAAGGGTATAATAATATCCAACCTAATCAAGAGAAGATAAGAGGTCCAAGGCCCTACAAGAAGGGATTTATCAAAGAAAAAAACCTTCATCAACAAGATCAATTGTGGCTTGAATAAAATACCTAAAAACCATTAAATTAAATGTCTCATGACCTGTGCACATATAAGTGGATCAAATCCCAACCCCGTGTCCTTCAAATTTGTTTTAAGCCCTGAGGGTTAACTTAGTTGGTGATGATCCAAACATGAGAACTCTCCCCTGGTGAATTGGGTAGGCCATGGTTTCAACTCTCTTAATTACCTTGGGGTTAGGATCCATTAATAGGGCCGAAAATTTACCCCGTTTACCATCCATGGATAATGGGGAAGTTCTCGGAGGGTTTTCCACGAGGATTTCCTTGGAAAAAAATACCTAAAACCCTTTACAAGGAACCAAAGGGAAAAAAAGACAAGATATTGAGCACTTACCAAACCAAGCAAATGAAGATGGAAGAGAAAATACCCTAGATGTCCTCATTCCAATTAGTTAATTAAGTCCTCAAATGGATTGATCTTGAAATCTAATAGAAGTATTGAATCACTATAACAAATATTTAATGACCAATGAGATAACCAAGAAATATAACGCTTCAATAATTGACAACAAAACCTCAAGATAAGATATTCTATTAATTGTAGTCACAAATGATATCCAAAAATGCACACTAATTTGAAATGAGAGGAGAGCCTTTATTGATAGAGGAGGATTCTACATTCTTCTCATTCTTTATTAATTATTTATCCATAAAATTAGCATACGAGACTAAGAAACAAGACTTGTCATCCACACAAAGGATACTAAGTCAATACATAATCAAATGATGCCACATGTACATAAAACCCTCATGAGATGAGGAAATCCCACAAGAAGGGGGTGCGATTTTGTTCTCTAGACCAACGTTCCAAGGAAAAAGTGATGCAAAAGGCTCAAAAAATGGTGGAGTATACTCCCAAGAAAGAAAGGTACCAATGTATATCTCCTCCAAGTCGAACAACCTCATGAAAAGGTGGAGAAGGACCTCAAAAATGGACAACCTCCTCAAAATGTGCTCAAGGAATGCTCAAAAGATATCTCCAAAGTATGACCAAGCCATCAAATCAAGAAAAGATGCTCCATAAGGAAAGGAATATACCTATCCAAGTCAAATAATCACCAAAAATACTACCATGGATGTCATAAATCCCACAAATGTGGGTTGGACCTCAAATCATCCAAGGAATATCTGCAAAAGCGATGAAAAAGGAGGGTAGAGTATGTCTATGTATGCCATAATAACCAAAATGTTCCTAGAAGGATGTAACCAATGCCTCAAGATACATGTACTACCTTGAGAACTATGTGATTTCCTTGAGAGATGTGAAAGTGAGTGAGCATATGAAAAATCATATTTGTTAGTAGATGGCCAAAGTTTGATGAACACATAAGACAAGGATCCATGCTTAGGAAGAAAATAAGTGTACTATACATAGGTGTGTCAAAATTTACAAAGAGAAACACTTTTACATCATATACAAAGGGGTAAGAGAGACTAGTATCCCCTCTAGATAAAGTGTACTGGTAGATCCACCCCAATATAGTTGTATACCAATCTAGATCATAAATGACCAACATGATGAAGAGTTACCAACATCAAGGGGAAATCGACTGTAGCCATAAAATCAAAGCCTATATTTAAATTGGGATGAAAAGGATGGGCCATAACCAACCATATTGGGTCTGGAGATACTACATATCCCCCTACCAATACATAGAACATCTAAGCATGGTCTAATATTGATCCAGATTATTTTCGGCACGAAATGAGAGAGGAGATATAATAAACAAATATATAGAGATATCTCGGATATCCATTAATATAGCAAAAATGTATCAGAGATATAACCATAAATGCAGAGACACAGTAATACACAATTTCTGTTAATGAGCGAAATGTACAAAATTGTATATATATAGATTGAAAGACTTGCTAGAATGGTGGTAGCTTATCTCTGAGAAGAGATGTGATGACTACTCTCATTCACAAGAAGATGATTTTTACAATGAGGCTCCAAAGGCCTTTTTAACATAAGTAAATTCCAAAACCCTAACCCCGGAAGATGAAAAGCCAAAAGGTTTGCAGGCCCCAATGGGGGTAGTTGATACGTCAACTTCCCAGGGGCGTAACGTTTGCATACGATCTTTGTTTGGGGTGCTCGATACACTGTTGGAAAGGTATAATTGAGAATAACGACTTTAGATTGGCCCAAGTTAGTGCCTTTGGCAATGTCTTGGGCTCCAAATCCCCAAAAAATGTCGTTTAGGGCCTCAAAATGGCCCCATAAGTTTGGGACCCGAAAAACTATCGAAAAACTACCAAGGTGGAAAACTATTTTTCGAGCTAGTGGAATAGGTGGGTGGCCACCGATATCCACTTGGATCAATTCCTCTTTAGGAAGCAATGGTCTCCATTTCATTGAGTTTCCAAGGGAGAGGGGAAAACACTTGTTGAATCTGAACCTTGATGATATGCTTGCCTTGCTAGAGAAGTTGCACTACTTAGCTTGTTGGAGGTTGTCACAAACTTGTCCTTGGAAGGGTTGGAACTTTTTAACCAGTCTGGCTACATGAGATGACTTTGTGTAGAAAGAATCCTTACGCTTGGATTCAATCTTGTCAACCTGCTTCTGCTGAACATAAGGTTCTTGGACTAAGGCTGCAGTGGTTGCAATGTTCTTATGTTCACCTTTTGAACAGATTGTGAATAAGCTTAATTTTTTAGTATGAGATACTACCTTGTGACACTGTTTAGGTGGGACAGTAGTTGGAACTACCTCTGGTATCCTATAGAGATGACCCCCCAAAGTAACAATGACACTACGGGGTCGAGACTCATAAATAGCATGGCGCTTCCACATATATGGATGACACAAGAGAACATCACAAACATCTAGTGGGGAAACATCACATAATAACTCATCCTTGAAGGGTTGGATGTCATATGAAAATCGACATTGCTAGATGATAGAGAGACCTCGTCCCTAGAAAAGATGTTGTATGGCTGCGGGTGTGGTGTTGTCGACAATCCTAATTGTTTGACGACCTCTGCTGAGATGAGGTTCTTCTGGCTTCCGCTATCAACCATAAAATGCAGCGGGGTCCCCTTCACCCACATATGTGAATGAAAAAGATTCTCTCCCTCTTCAGGATCTATTGGTTCTTCTAGTTAAATTATTGCAGTCATGACAATAGAAGTGGGGTCTACGTCGATGATCTATCTTCTATTAGTATTTTCTGAATCAGATTATGAATAAGGGTTCGGCTCCTTGTCTTTGATCTCATCCACCAAATACTATTTTGAGCGACATTCATTGGTGTTGTGCCAGGTGTTAGCACCGTCGTTTTTCGGTTAGAGTCAGTCTTAGATGAGCCATAGTTCGCGTGTCAAAGTGTGTGAGTTTAGGTACTGAGCAACAAATGGGTCAAAGTCAGCAAGTGGTCGGTCTGGCCCTTGGATTTGGGAAAGGGCGTCATAATTAGACATGTGTGGATTGTAAAGTTATTTTTCCCAAAAGGTCGAGTCCTGTTAGAAAGAGGGAATTTACATGCAAGAGGTCGAGGCAAGTTGTTAGATTAAAGGTCACATCGACAGATATAACGACCATCATATCCTAATTATGAAGTGAGAAAGGTTGAAAAATCATGACGCTCATATCACGTATACTTTGTAGCTCTTATCACCTGTACTTTGAACACCTCAAAGTGTACCCGTCGCATGAGTGTGCCGCACAAATCTTCAGCTTGATTTAAAACTTCTCGTCACCATGGATCTAGCGTCCTCTGCCATGATTCCATCCCTGTCCCGTTCAATTATAAATACCAGTCACCCTGCGTGTTTCTCCTTCACTGTTACTATCTGAGTCTATGCGTTGTCTACGATTTTTCCTGCAAATCTAGGGTTCTTTTGCTGTGGGAGAGTCGATTGCCCTCAGTTATGTTATGGATCTATTCATTCAAGATTGTTGCATCTCCTTTGTTTTCAGTCATAGTTTGAATCCTATCAGAGTTTTCCGTGAGCTAGTCTGTTGAGCGATAGTTTCTCTTGCAGCCAACCTTTCTTCCTCAAAGTATTTTTCCGTCACACTGAATTGTTTTCCATGTACAATTTCCTTGTCTCGCCACCAGTGTCGCAGCGCCTTTCCACCACGCCAAAATTTTATGTCACTCTCCCCCTAGTGTGACGAGCCTACTGTTATCATTATCGCAGCATCAACCTTCTTCTACGTCGAAAGTCTTGATAGCACCTGGCGGTCGCGCAGTGAAATCCTAGAGTTATTTTTTCTTGTTGCACAAAGCTTCTGCCACTGCTAGTCCGATAGGTCTCTGTGAAGTATATCATTCTCCATTTTCTGTGAAAAGAGGTTGTCATATTTCATTATCGCGCCCATGCGAAACAAATACACGTTTGCATCATGAAAACATCCCAAGACATAAGGAAGAAGGCGTGAAGTGGAAGATCTGTGAGGCCTGAACCCCAAGACTTAGCGTTAATAAATGAGGATCTGAATTTTAGGTCATATTTTGAATAGGTCATATGTATGCACTATTGTGAGAAAATTCAAGGATACAACGCGAAACTAGTTGAACAATTCACTCTCAGGTTTAATGGGTTTTGCACGATCATTGTGAGAATCACGTTCTGGGTGATGGAGGAAACTATGTCAGCCATGACTGAGATCCCTCCGCGTAGTGAAAGGTGGTCTAAGGGCATTCCTTTGGACCTATTATTCTATGAATAATTCATCAGGTCAAACTGCATAAACGGGAAAATTGGAGCGGGCATTTCGAGTCAGTATCTACGAGAGCCTTTTCAGAAGCTCCTAAAGGTGATTAGAAGGTATTTCACCTGTGAAAGAAGGTATGAAAAAATATACCCACATCACATCAGGATGTTGATGCATTTCATAGGGAAAAGTCCTTTGAACTTACCTTTCTTCTTGCACCAAATCCTAGGAAGAATGGCAAACAACGTCTAGGCGAAAGCGGACCAACTGAGGAAGAACTTTTTCCATATCGTATTGATCAAGTTGTTGGTAGTCGAGGAGTTGAGATGGATGGGCAAAGAATGGGATTCGTTTATGTTTTTAGCCGACATCTCTAGGGATCCCAAAGGAGACCTCCATCTACCCATGGGGGAAACAACATCTCACAACACGGGGGCAAGGATGGAGGAAGCTGCAGGAAAAGGAAATTCAGTAGAAGGCTCGTCATCCCAACAACCAATACCATGGAAAAGAGGTAGGCCAAGGCTGAACAAGAAACTCGAAGAGACCAAAGATCCCAATGAGCCGCGCACCCAATCTCTTTTTGAGAAGTTACTCATGCATGATGTTCAACTAGAACCTGTTGAAGGTTCAAGTCGGGGAATCAGTGAAAGATGGAGAAGGTTGGGAACCAAAAACATGGAGGTTCAGGAGTTGTTGCAATAGTTGAAGCAAGCACAACTCACTATTTCTGAATTATACCAGGAGAACAGAGAATTGAGAAGATAATTAGCAGAAAGGACTATCAAAACAACATCATTGCAAAGCCAAGAAGGTAATGCAAATTGGATAAAAATATAGCTTAGAGAAGCATAAGATGTAATCATTCAACTACGCGATGAGAAGATGATGTCAAAGAAAATAATCACAGAGCACTTCAAGGAATGTGATCCGGCCATGAAAAACATCTGCAAGACTCTTGCCAGCACTGAAATGAAGCTAAAGGGGAATGTAGTCTGGTAGAGACAAGTAAAGAATATGAAAAGACGAAACTGGTCTCTTAGGAAAACAATCAGAGCATTGAGATTGCAGGTCGGACCAGAGGCATGATTGACATGATCCCACTGTTTTTATTTTTGAACATGGCACAAAAATTTTCTCCCCTCATGTCCCATCTCCTACTTAGGAACAATAATTCTGATGGGCACCTGCATGGTGGATATTCATCGTGTAGATGCTGTGAACCCACCCGCCGAGGATGACGAGCGAAGGTGAAACTCATGACAGTTTTGAAAGAGATGCATGGCCCCTCAACCGTTGTCTCCACCTATAAGGCATGAGCGACAACCCACATTCATCCACCATACCAACTCGCCACATGCATACTACAACCAGTGATCGCATGGTAGCCACCAGATCCCGTTACACTGGGTGGAAGAATTCTAACAATCTGCTCGATCATTCGGGTAACCACTCAAAGGAGAAACGTCGATGCATCACCTCCTAATGATTAAATCTTACTGATGACTGAACGATCATGATAAATATGTCAGTTATGACATGAGTGTGTGCAATTGGGTTTCCTTTCTTAGTAAGTTATATTCAAAAGGTCATCTGGCAGGGAATAACTAGAACCAAAATTCTAGGAGTAGTAGTTTGAGGCATGGCAGCCCAAGAGGCATAATATTTTCTATATATTCTATCTTTTCAATGTAATCCAGGTTGGTTGGAAAAGTAGTGTAGACAATAGACTATTGAATGTAATCTTTGAACCAAATTGAAATATAATGCAGAATTCCTGAGGCTTTGACTAAAAGATTCCAATAGTGGTGGTTTGATGTATTGTGATTTATTCTATGTATGTACTTCCTGTTTTCTATATATTCATGCCTTTGCTTTGTTTAAATTGGAACGTTTAACAAGTTTTAAATTCATTGAGCGATGCTTTAGAATTCTCCATTTAAACTCCTATGTTTTCCTCTAAGTAATTTAGAAATCATCTTTAATGGTGCTTTGAGTTGCTTTGTGTACTATTTTTTTCTCCACACACAACAACATTTGAACTAAAAAACCATTGCCTACTTAGCCTTTATCCTCTCAATATTTCATTTACCAAGTAATTTATTTCCCTCTTTCTGGAATTTGACTCCATGGCCCAAGGTTCTGTATTTCCTTGCCAGTGAAACTAGAAACATTTCACAAATAAAATGAACCTAGCCGACAACTCAAAGTCATTATTTGTCAGAGAGAGCTCTCTCTAGGTCGGAAAGTCTAGTTTCCAGTCTTAAAGTTGGTCTGTAGGTTACCTCCGTCATTCGTTTTCTCAGCCAAACAAATTTACAGAGTGCTAACACTAGGGGATTTTGTGGAAATCGCACCATTTTCTAGTGTCCTTCTTCATCTTTCCGTTACCCTTCTTTTCCTATGGCTTGGACTAGTTTTCTGAAGGTTGGTTGTTAGGTTTGTCTTTACCATACTTTGGTTGTTGCATATTTGTAGACCCGAACTCCCGCTTTCTCTAGTGCTTAAATTTCTTCTCGATTTTAACAACATATCGATAAGAAACATCGAGTGATCAGATGTACATGCAGAGCCCCATGGTATTTCAGAACCAAATGTTTCTCAGAGTATTTGATACCTAGCTTGGTGCGCAAGGTATGGAAGGTATTCGTGAAGTCTGACACTTCTTGGCCCCTCTCTTGATGCAACGTGGTCCATCTCATGTACTGGTCTTCATAGTTGCCAACAGGGTAATATTGTTCCTTGACTGCATCCACAAAAAAGTCCCAAGTGGGCTCGATCCCATATATTCCAGACTCCTCTGTGGAAATTTTCTCCAAGTAGGTTTCCACCAATGTTTGATATGGGGGAGAGCCTTAAGGAGTGCGAAGGTGATCTTTTCCCTGTCAATTTTGTTTTGAAAAGAGAAATATCCTTCTAGCAGATTTAACCATTTGTCTAGGGCATCCGCATCTTTCTGAACTTCAAATACGAGAATATCAAAATTAACATGTACCTTGAAAGGAAATGTGATTCCAAAGTGGACGCTTGATGAAGATGTGGCTGCTACTATTGGCAGGCGTTGAAGGATGCGGGAAAAATTCTCCATCATTTCATCCCTCTGTCGTGTGAGAGATTGCTCAAGCAACATATGAATAGAATCTTTTTCTGCATTGTTTTTATTTTCTTCCACCATGGAGGGTTTCTTGGGTGTGTGAGAGTGGTTTTCCTCAAGAGAGACAAGATTGAGGCCCAAATTTCTATACTCAGACCTCGTCGGAGACATGCACTGAAAAATGATCAAGAACAACCTGCTCTGATACCAATGATCCGAATGATCTTCGACACGAAATGAGAGAGATATAATAAATAAATATACAGATATATCTCAGATATCCAATAATATAACATAAATGTATCAGAGATATAGCCATAAACATAGAGATATAACCATAAACACAGAGATACAGTAATACACAATTTCTATTAATGAGTGAAATGTACAAAACTGTAGAAATACAGAGTGAAAGACTCGCTAGAATGGTGGTAGCTTATATCTTAGAAGAGATGTTATGACTACTCGCATTCAAAAGAAGATGATTGTTACAATGAGGCTCCAAAGGCCTTTTTAACATAAGTAAAATAAAAAACCCTAACCCCGGAAGATGGAAAGCCAAAAGGTTTTTGGGCCCCGATGGGGGTAGTTGATACGTCAACTTCCCGAGGGCGTAACTTTTGCATACGATCTTTGTTTGGGGAACTCGATACACTGTTGGAAAGGTATAACCAAGAAGAAAAAATTTCAACTGGCCCAAGCTATTGGTTAAGGCAATCGCTTGGGCCCCAAATCCCCAAAAAACATCATTTAGGGCCTCAAAATGGCCATGGAAGTTTGGGACCCGAAAAACTATCGAAAAACTGCCAAGGTGGAAAATTGCTTTTCGAGCCAGTGGAATAAGTGGGTGGCCACCGATATCCACTTGGATCAAATATAATACATGAGTGGATATAAAACCACACTTTTGGATCATAGTTATACAACAAGGCACATAATATTCTCATATGATGGTCCACATCTAGAAAAAAATATAGGGTACACTGAGGTGAATTTGAGGTGTAATAACTAGCTCCAACTTGGGGACATGTACTCATCTCGAGAGTGCATGAAAACTCCATAATATGAAAAAATTGTAGACTTGGAAAATTCTTAACCAATGGATGTTAAATACAGGGGAGGGTGAAGACATGAGTGCCTTTCCCCTTTCCCTAAGAGAGAAATAAATCCATGCATAAATTAAATATATCCAAGAACATGTTAGTAGCACCAAATCTTAGAGAAAGATACATACATGTATGAAACATTTAACTTTTTATTCTAAAACAAAAATAAAATGCATAAATAAATAAAATGAAAGCACACAAGTAAGAAAGGTTAAGAAACTCACAGTAGTAAAAGGATGCCCCATGGCATCAGATATTACCTTGATAGAAAATCTTCATAACTTGCCCATTCATAGGCAATGACAATTGGTCATCATCCATATGAATTAGATAGAAAGAATTATTACCTGCAAAATCTTCAATTTTCTAGGGACCCAACCAAAGACTTCAAAAATTAACATGCTTACCCTCCTTTTCATTTCTTTTGTTCCACACGAGAACACGATCACCTTTCTAGAAATTTTGTAGGAGAACCTTCTTGTTGAACTTTGTCTTTTTCTTTTCCTAACTCTTTTATATATTTTCAAAGGAACGTCTTCGATTCTTGTCCAGATCGATCAACTGGTTGATTCTATTTTTCATAACATCTTGATTAGATGAGCTCTATTGCATTAACTTATAATCCAATATCTTTAGATGAACTGAAAATGTTACAACCATCCAATACTAGCTCAAATGTGATATTTCCAATGGAATATTTCTTAGTTATTCTATCATCCCATAGAGCATACTTTAATATATTTTTATCCCAACTTTTCTTGTTTCCCCCCACCGTCTTCTTAATAATCAACATCAAATTATTATTACTTGATTAAGCAATACCATTTCCTTGAGGGTAATAATTGGAGGAGTGGGATAGGACAATGCCATAGTCAAAGAAAAATGATGACAACTCTGAATAACTAAAGGCTTTGACATTGTCAGCAATAATCTTCACTACCACTCTAAAATGAGTGATTATCTTATCTTCCAAAAATTCCATGACAACCTTATATGCGGTCCTCTTGGTAGGTATAGCTTCAACCCACTTTGTGAAGTAATCTGTAGCTGTGAGAATCCATTTGTAACCATTTATATAATTGTCTTTAAATTCTCCAATAAAATCAAGGCCGCATTGTTGGAAGGGCACTTCCACTATCATTTGTTTCAAAGGAAGGGATTCTAGATTTTGCTTTCCTATAAATAGTTGAAAATGTTGGCATGACCATACAAACTTGTGGACATCTAAAAATTATAGTTGGCCAATAATAACCACCTCTTAAAATATTGTGGGTGGTGGTTCGAGTGTTGAATGTTGTCCACCACATAACCCTTTATGAAATTCATTCATTAACTTCTTAGACTCTTTGGGGTCTACACATATTAGAATTAATTCATATGGATATCTCCATCCAAGGAATTAGTTGACAAATTGTTTTTGGAGGCCTTCATGCTCTTATCTTATGATCTATCTGGTGTTTTGGACTTGTAATATTCTTAAGATAATAAGCTATATTATCATACCAATCATGATGTTCCAATTCTTCCAAAACTATTGAGATCATATGACAAGGATATTCTTTCATTCCAAGGGAAACTTCATTTGTTTCTGCCATCATCTGGGATAATCCTTGAACCTTGATAAACTTTGTGGGTTTAATTTCCAAATCATACTCTTGAATCTTAGACACCCACTTGCCTCTAGTTCCCAAACAATCTTGTTGATCCAAAATATCTTTTACTATAGAGTGAGGAACATAGGTAATTATCTTTCAATAACCCACATAGGTTCTGAAATGATTTAGTGACTTAGAAAGAGCATAGGATTTCTTTTCCATGATCAGATACTTCAATTTAGTGACTTTGAGAACTTTAATCATAAAAACTATAGGTTTTTATTCACCTTGATCATTCTTATGAAGTAGAACACCTGCAATGGTATCCTTGGAGGTGAAGGAGAAAAATTGGAAATCCTTCGAATAATATCGACTTACTAACATAGGGGATTTCACAATGGCTTATTTGATAGACTCAAAATATGAATTTCCATTATCATCCCATTTTAAATCCACATATTTCTTAAGAAACTTGTTTATGGGCTTTGTTATTTCGACAAAAATATGGATAAATCTTTGGATAAAGTTGATTTTTCCAAAAAATGACTGCAAGCCTTTCTTGTTCTAGGTAAAGGAGATTTATCTGATACCTTTAATCCTTTCAAGTTCAACCTTTACCCCATCCTTTGAAACTATATGCCTAATAAGATTTCCTTCAATAACCCCAAATATTGACTTCTTTGGGTTCAACAATATTCCATACTTGCGACATCTTTCAAACACTTGCATAAGATGGCTAACATGAGAAATTATTTCTTTTGAAAACAAAGTGAGATAATCTTGATATATCTCAATTACTTTTCTTATAATATCTCTAAGTGCATAGTCCACAACTCTCTGAAAAGTGGCACCAACATTAATTAAACCAAATAACATTATTAAATACTAAAAAATTCCCCAAGGTGTGGTAAAGGAAGTCTTATGTACATCATCTTGATTCAGCCCACTTGATTGTAGCCTAAAAATCCATCAAAAAATGACATCATTTCCAACTACCATGTAATCTTTGCAATAAATTCTCCATGTCGAGAAATGGTAATTATCCTTCTCAGACAATACATTTAGATTCTTGAAATCAACACATAGTCTAATATCACTTGTCGCTTTTCGTACCACTACCTACAGGGTTGGATAACCAGATGTAATTCCTTGTAGAGGAAATTATCTTTTCTTCAAGCAACTTCTACAACTCTTTATGAATAAGAGGAGCCAACTTCAGATTAATCTATCTCAACTTTTGTCGAAAAGGCTTGGTATCCTCCTTCAAAGGTATAGTTTGTTGGATAATATCACCTTTGTAATATTTCAAATCATTATAGAACCAAGTGAAGACATCTCTATTTTCTCTGATCAAATTCTCAATTTCCCTTCTTTCCTCACTTGATGTTCCTTTACCATTTTTTTTCGATCTTAGGAATTTATGGGGAACTGATATTAAACTCCATGTATTCATTGGGTTTAACCATCTCTTTCTTCTCCTTGTACATGTCATGTTTTTCAAACATTCTTTCCAAAGGAATGAGGCCAACGAGGATTATGTTGTCTATTAATTTCTCTTGATGCTCTACTCTTCTCTCCAATCAATCTAATTCTCAACAAACTCTTGAAGGTTGTCAATGAATCTTGTAATTTGGCCATCATCATAAAAAATGTGCCAACGTTCAAAGTTGATAGGCATAGAATGTCTAAAAATAATCTCTAAATTTCCATCTTCCGAGAAATCCTTGGAAGTTCGAAGCATTGAAGTGGCTACATATAAAGTATCAACTCTCTCATTAAACATTCTATTCTTAGTTTCCAAAGAAAAAGCATCAAACCGTTCCATGGTATCCCACATTTCATTTTTATACCTTTTCAACTTTTCATTCTTACATGAAAATTGTTTTTTTACTTGTAGGATTACCAAATAAGAGTCACATTGGATTTTAAAAATATTAATTCCCATGTCCTTAGCCATATTCAATCCAAGAAAAATGGATTCATACTCATATACATTGTTAATTGATTCAAATTCTAAACGGAAGGCATGGCACAAAGGGTCACCCTTCAGAGAAACAAAAATTGTTATTGCACCACCCTCTTTTCTAGAATTAGCTCCATCAAATTTCATTTTCCAAGCAATATTGACATCTTCTCAGGGAACTATCTCAGTTGAAATCATAGTATAAGATCCTAAGTATTCTTCATAACAGACCAATTCATTCATATGATTTAAGGGGTCTTCCACATGATACTTTCTCATTTTCTCATGGTGCAAGGTCACATAGGTATTCTCATAAGTGGGGATAATAGCATAAGTTAGGTCCATTTGGATGATTCCTCCAATATCAATGCACCAATTATTGGGATAAAATAATTCCCCAAGCATCTGGAACATCAATGAAAATTGCATCCATAGTTAGAGAAATATCTTAAAAAAAATGTTAAACTCGCACGAAGATCCTTAATCAAACCACAAACTTTTACTTCTCTGAAATCCATAGCACACATGTTTCTATATGGTCTTGTGGTTTTAATCCCAATTGATTCATCACATTAATAAACATCACAATGGTGGATGATCTTGAATCCAACATACAATTATGCAATAATAGATGACTAACCATCAAGGACATGAAAAAGAGTTGATGGCTTGGGTTCTTCCTTCCTTCTTGATTCATTGTTTGAAGAATAATAGGGGCATGTTCACTTTCATATACAACTTGGGTTGATTGACTTGTTACCTTGAGCCCCAAAACTTAGGTTAATTGAATTGTTACCTTGAGCCCCAAAACTTCCTTAATTTTTTCTCTTACATAAGTAATTTTTTCCAACTCAACAATGGGAACAAGCACCTAAGCATTACTCATCCAATCAGTTACATCCAACTTTATATTTAAGGGGATATTCAATGAAAGATTGATTTTAACTATCTCCATGCTTGGTCCTATAGTTTGATTATATTTCAGAGGAATTTTAGGAGGACCTTGTTGATCTCCTTGAGGATGATTACCTCTTCTACTTTGATAATTTATTCCCTTAAATATATCGGCATACATCTTCTTAATTTCCTTACGGGTGTTGATGTTTGAAAAACATCGGGAATACATTCTTCCATATATATATATATATATAATAATAATAATAATAATAATAATAATAATAATAATAATAATATGTAGTGATTTATTATCCAAGGGATGCATCCTTTCATGGATGGTCACCATATGTTCTATATATATGGAACACTAATCATTGTAATAATATATACACATACGATATCATCTCTTATAAAAAAATCAACAAGGAGAAGGTTTCTCACCAAACAATGAAATGGCCTTTTGTGATTCTATGGACTTGTACTTAACTTGTTTCATATTTTCTTGGGACAAGCATAACATTTTTCTTCTATCCAACACAATATTTCAAGTGTCCATATATCCATCATTATTATGAGAACTAGTCTTCATCATTTCAATATATCTGGCACCATCCCTCTCATCATGGAAACTATCACAAGCTTTAAAATAGTAAGGGGCATTATACTGAAGCATATTGGTTGGCTCCAATGTTGTGGGAGGTATTTGATTGGAAGGAGGAACCCGATACCTATTTATAGGAGGAAACCTATTATGTTGTTGAATTCTCTTAAGTTGAACCAATATATTCTACAAAGTATTCGTCGTCTACATCAAATTCATTTCTAACCTTTTCATTCCCTCTAGGATGGCAGTGGAATGGTCAAGATAGGACTCATTAGAATGAACAACTTTGGGTTTAGGATCAACTTTGGATATAAGAGAGTTTAATATATTTGGCTTCCCTGACAAAGTCCAATTTTCATCCAAACTCTTATCTTTTCTCCTAGATTTTTCCAATTCATTAGGATTGGCTTGATTTAGAAAGAAACTAAACTATCCTCAGAAAGAGTTAAGGTATAACAATGAGATGGAGGTTGGATTAGGACGATGAATCTGAGGGATGTATCTAACAAATTGATCAAATATAAGTTTAAATTCATCCATAGTCTCCTTTTCATTTTTTTTATATTAGTCAAAAAATTCAAAATAAATTTACTATCTCTTCTTTCCAGCCATCTAAGAAAAATCATTTCTACAAGCATTAAGCGAGTTTAAGCTATTATCAAGAAATCCAAGAAACCAATTTCTAGCATATTTTTTCAATGATAAAAACAAAATTTATAAATCACATCAAGATGAGAAATTTGAAGACTTCTAACATAATCCACAAAAGCATCCCAATGTTCTTTAGGACTAATAGTATTATCACCATGAAAAACATTCATTTTTTCCAATAAAGTGGGCAAATCATGAGGCTGACCTACAATGTTAGTGAAATCAAATGGTTTATAACAATCAATCAACCAAGGAGAAACCATTTTATTTTTATCTAGGGAAGTTAAATTACCAAAAAATAATCTTCTTATATCTTGCATAGACTCAAGTCCTAATTGATTAATTAAATCTCTTACATCTTATGCCTATATCTTCTTATTTTTGCAACAAAGCTCAGGTTTAGGCACAAGATCAACAATACCTTGGGAATTAGTTCTTCTAGAGTATCTATTTGTTATATTTTATTTAAGTGGAGTCACTAAATGAGACAATCAAGGTTATAATTCAAAACAATCCCACCAATATACACACAAAAGAATAAACCCAACAAAAATTGGGAGATGGACTTTATCCCACGACGACACCAAAAATGTTACTGATTGAAATAGAACCCTTGTGAAAAGTACCAACACATGTGCTAACTGGTGAAACAATATGGGAAGTGCACCAATGTCACCTCAATACACTTTCCCTTGCACTTTAGGCCAACTCCTAGAAGCCATGGTGGGTATCCCAAATAATGAAAGTAAATCTCTTTAAGTGAAATAAAACCATGCAATCATATGCTATAATTTAATGAATCCATAAAGTATGTAACAAAACTATGCATTAGGATTCCAATCAGTGATGACAATTCTCTAAATACACATAACTAAAACAACTACATGAACCACAATTATATCCACTTCAAAGAAATGTTAGGAGCCAGTGGATGTGTGTACCAAATCTGTTGTGTAAGATAAACAACATTAGAAACTTTAGAATTGTATTAAGTCTATCACTAAACAAAGAAAAAATCCCAAGTGGTTAGAACCACTTTAAGCTACATTAGGGAACAAAGAGTCAATACATTTAACATTAATCAAAGGTGCAATGTATGCTTGTGTTTACCACTTGATTATATGCTAAGAGAGGTTTTATGCTAACACAACACCCTCCCTAATTTATTCTTTTCACCATTACTCTAAGAGAAGAAATTGGGCTCCCCTACTAAAATTTTCTATTGGAAAACCTTTTAGTCTCTCTCAAGCAAATGATAAATCCCAAGACTCTCTTATCACTCCCCAAAATTTACCATTTTTAGTGTTTTTTAACATTAATCGGGCCTACCGATACACAGTGTATCGATGAGCATCTTCTTTCCTTCACCGATGCAACTTGTACAATGACCATCCTCTTTCCCTTGCTGATACAACTTGCATTGGAAAACATCCTCTTTCTTTGCTGATACAGCCAAAGAAACCAACACTTAAAGTTTTTATTACAACTTGTTGTTTTATCAACAGTCAATATTTCATCAACTGTCGATACACCGACGATAATCATCACGTTACCATTGATATACAACACTCTTCATATTTTCCCACCTTGTCGATGCTTCACTCTTTTCTAGAGTGTAACCTCATAGTGTTTTGGTGGTCCATCCCTCTTCATTCATCGATGTACCAACATTAGATCACCTTCTCACCATCGATACATCGACACTTCCATCCTCCTTTGACCGTCAATGCATCGACATAGATCCCCCCATCTTTGTCGATACATGGTGTATCGACTTGGTTCATATATCTTCGTTGTTACATGGTATATTGATGGGGTTCATCTATCTTCTCCGATACATCATGTATCAGTGAGGTTCATCTATATTTCATCAATACACTGCTTGTCGGTGACTTTCCCTTTTCTTCCATTGATATGCCAGTAGGAATATGTCGATCCCTCATCGACACTGAGCATATAAGAGATAATATTCCTTTTCTTGTCGACATAGACTATTTAAACAATACAATCATGTCTTGAGGCCTCTCCTTTTTCCTCTAGCTCCAATCCTTTTTGTTGCACCCATTAATAAGTTATTTTGATTTCCTACTAATTTTAATCTATGTTGCAATTGTGATTGAGTATTATCATAATCTGAGTAAGTCAGTTTGCGTCGGCAACAAATTTCATTTCACATACCGTAACAACATGCATATTTTGTGCCTTTTTGATCTTATGACTAACCTTGATCATGAAAGTTTCGTTCATTGTTAGGTGATTTAATTGTAGCATGTACAAGGCTTATGTTGGATATAAATTTCACCTAAAAGAAGAATTGGTCCTCGTAGCTCGTAAACAATGTTAAGTGCTCCAAATGTCAATTGGTTATTTTCGCAGGATTCTGCTTCAAGATTCACTTCCTATGAATATGGATTTTCTTTCTAATTATCTTCATTTTCTTCATCAACAAGTTTTTTTTCCATGGTTATGGACAGACATTCTTCATCATCATCATTATCTTCCCTTTCTTTGTATTTCCTAGGTCCTCCTTTTAGATTTCTCACAAATTTTGCTTCTTGTATCTTTGATTAATAGTTGGAACAATCAACAAATCTCTCTTTATAAATGTTTTGTGGCTTGTTCCAAATATATTTAGCTGATACTTCATTACCTTGACAACCTAAAAATCTGACAGGCTATTCAAGATGATATCTATTTCTTTTGCATTGTTTTCACTTGAATCCTTCCCAACTTCATCTGTATAATCTCTTGTGACTAATTCCAAGATACCAAACCCAAGGGCCCTAAAATATGTCTTCATTCTTATACTCCATGATTCATAATTTGTTTCATCAAAAAAAGGATGTCTGTTTGTAGGGATACCTTCCTTACAATCCATATGTGCTTGATATCTGCCTTTCAATGGTTAAGTTGTTTCTGAAGAAGCCTCCTTTGATACCAATTGTTGAAATTATGCTTATATACTAAGGGGGGGAAGGTGAACCAGTATAAGATACTTTTTACTTTAATTGAGCATTCATCAATCGTTCATTAATTTAAAAAAAGTAAATGCATGTAAACTCAAATCATGGTACACAAATATTAACTTGGAAACCCTTGGAAACTAATCTTTATAAATGTCTATAGGTACCAACCTACTCTTACAAATATGGTAGGCACAAACCTACTAGAGACACCAATCTCCTTAGCTGGTCACCAACTTAGAAATATATTGTGTAAGCACCAACCTACTGAAGACACCAATCTCCTCAGCTAAGCATGAACTCAACAAGATATTGTGTAGGCACCAACTTATTGGAGACACCAATCTCCTCAGTTGAGAAACAAATCAGTAAGACTTGTATAGGCACCAACGTAAGATCTTCATACATAGAGTACTTTTGACTTCACCTGAATGCTTCATACTTCATGTATTTCATAACATCAACATACCCTTAACTTTAATTCTCTATTGCACCTCTTTGCTTCATACTTCGGACATAGATTCAAACCCTATTCAGATTTATCCTTCATTACCTAGTGAACCTCGTAGCATCATTCCCAAAATATAATCACAGGTTGTAGCATCACTGTTGAAGGAAAATCTCCCCGCGGACAGGTAGATCTCCTCTTGAGAGATAGACTCTTAACTCTTAAGACAGAAGATGCTTATCATGGACACTGACTTCCTTTTAGATCTAGATAAACTAATGTGTGAGGAGGAAGGAGAAAATAAGTACCTTTTTACTGGTGTTTGTCCCTGCACAGTTCGAGTTGAGCTCCAATCTTAAACTCCTCGATAAACCCTGTAGACAAACAAAAGTACAAACAACTTCCTACTCTACTGAGATTAGCTCGAAATAGATCAATCTATTAGAGACAAACTCATGTGAGATCAAACACAGATTTGAAAGAAACAGGCCAAGCATATTATATTAATGAGAACAACAATGAAGAAAACTTACAACCATAGATGTGAGTGCAACAGCTTCATCAAGTTCCCCTTGTCCAAACCCTTGCTTAAACAGTCCACATGCAGAATGCTGATGTTCCAATACCACTCATGAGATCATAAGTTTGGTATAATTCTCAATCTCCATTCCCCCTCCTCCATGGAAATCCCTCATTATATAATATTTGGAGACTTAACCACCATGGAGAGAATCTCTCATCAGATCCACTA
>SNQJ01S0081284.1:4752-21740 GCA_010110895.2 Picea sitchensis
GGTGAATAAGATAGTACGGAGGGTCAAATCTCGTACCCCCCAAATAGCTACTTTTCCTTTCTTTCTCTCTGCCTCGGGAACACAGTGTAAACGACAGTACTCACTCATGGGGAACCCACCACCTCTGCTACCAGTTAGACTCACGTAGTACCCCTGCCGTGACAATCTAGTCAAAAAGTAAATGTCCTCAATATCTAAGGACAGTTTGTGGACCCCCACATGAAATACCTGTTGATCTGGATCCCACATATGCACAAGGTACTCTAATAACATGACTTGGGCCCTCATGCCCGGGATACGAAAGTACTTCAAGAGGCCACAAATTCTCAAAGCAGAAATAGTAGGTGGATGATTTCTGACAATTGCATTGTCTTCTTCTTGCTCCCTTTCTCACCATTCAAGAACCATTTTGATGGCCAATTACCTGCATAGGAAGCACAAAGAGAAGATTAACAACTATATTCATGATTTGGTTCTCTTTCATTGGGTAAATTTTTAAATTTTTTTTGAGCTTTGCGGTTCTCGCAGGTGCCCTTTGTGCACAGTGCGAGAACCTCGCAGGCTACAGTGGGCTCACCTGTGCCATTCTCGTAGGTCTCGTGTAGTCCACCTGCGAGAATGGTGGAGTGAAAGTAGGGCTCATAAAATCAACTTAAAAATGAATTTTTAACCAATGAAAATGCAAAATTAAACCATGAAAGAGTAGAGGACAAAGAGCCTACCTCACTGTCATTGATGGCTCGACGAATGGATGCTCGTAACTCCCACAATATGATGCCGAACTTCGAGGGTAAAAGAGGGGTTTTTCGAGCTCAAATAGTGGAAAGGTAAAAATGATATGGTAAAAAGAGTTTTTACTCCTTTTTATTTTACTTTTTCTATGTCATTTGGTTTTTATGATTATTTATCTATTAAACCCTAATCCCTAATGTCTTTTTGAGTGTAACTTTTACAGGCGTAATGACTTCATTGTTCCTAAACAGGGATGCAGACATGTTTTTCATTGTCATCGTGTGTTTTTGATTGTTTTTTATGGTTTTTGTATAAAACCGCGAGCGTGGTCTTTGTCCGTTCTTGCGCTTGAAAATACATGAGAATGTGATTGAGCATATTTTTATCACTTTTTCGGGCTCAACAAGGTTATACGAAAAAGGACCCCCCCTGGAGTCCTCTTTAATCTCTTTTTAGACTCTCTAAACATGAAAAGATAGCCAAGCGACCTTGCTATTTTTCACGCTCGATAAAGTATCTGAAGTAAGCATTTGGTGAGCGATAATTTATCTCTTTTTCGGTCTCATCCAGACTATTTTACGAAAAAGGAACTGAGAGAGTTCTCTTTTAAGTGTTTTTCCAGACTTTATAATCATGAAAAACCTTCGAGTTTTCTATCTTTGAACTCGTTAAACAAACATCGACAGACTCGTAATGGGATCGAACCACTCCTTCTTAGGGTTTGTTAAACATACTTCAAAGGAATTATCCAAAGGATAAGCTTATATCAACAAGCATATGTTATCCTCCTCAAGCTTGCGTAAAAATAAAGAGGTACTCGCCAAAAATGGTGGGGGAAAATTTGGGAAAGGGATATGTTTTCATCTTCGTATTGATTGGCAGTAAGTGTCGCTCTTGAACATGACACCCCCTATTCATTACATTTGAAGCCATTTTGGGAAATTTATTTGTCTCTCATTCGATTTTCTACAAGGTCATTCCCTGTGTCGTCTTTAAGTCAATGTTGCCAAATCATTCATCGTGTCATTCATATGTTCAAGAGACGTCCATATGAAACCTTCATTGAGTCGTCCATCTACAGTTATCCATTCTCTCCGTGTCGGCCTTCCCTGTGTCCAGTCACTTTACATCATGCTCTGTTTCACCTTCAAAATCTGTTACTCATTTCATGTCATTGATGGGGGATACATCAAGGCCCTCCTATGACGATTTTTGTTCCGTCGACTTCAGCTCATTATCCAGAATCAAGACTTAGAAATTCTTTGGTACCTTGAATCTTGCATGCCTCAATGGCAAGTTTCCTCACTTTCGACAGTGGGTTTCCATCATTGACCCCTAATCGAAAGATTCCATTAGATGTTCGACTTCAACTCATTCATTCACACTTGATGGATTGTACTAGAGTACCTTGGGAGTCATTGACATCAATGGTGATTTCCCTCTCACTTGTTAACGGTTTCATGAATGACCGGTAATCAAGTGGTTTCTGCAATGTTCGACTTCAACACATGTAATCACATGGTTAGATTCGTACTTTTGGGTGATGAGATTGAAGACCCTGGATATCATCCTTNATGTTTTCATCTTCGTATTGATTGGCAGTAAGTGTCGCTCTTGAACATGACACCCCCTATTCATTACATTTGAAGCCATTTTGGGAAATTTATTTGTCTCTCATTCGATTTTCTACAAGGTCATTCCCTGTGTCGTCTTTAAGTCAATGTTGCCAAATCATTCATCGTGTCATTCATATGTTCAAGAGACGTCCATATGAAACCTTCATTGAGTCGTCCATCTACAGTTATCCATTCTCTCCGTGTCGGCCTTCCCTGTGTCCAGTCACTTTACATCATGCTCTGTTTCACCTTCAAAATCTGTTACTCATTTCATGTCATTGATGGGGGATACATCAAGGCCCTCCTATGACGATTTTTGTTCCGTCGACTTCAGCTCATTATCCAGAATCAAGACTTAGAAATTCTTTGGTACCTTGAATCTTGCATGCCTCAATGGCAAGTTTCCTCACTTTCGACAGTGGGTTTCCATCATTGACCCCTAATCGAAAGATTCCATTAGATGTTCGACTTCAACTCATTCATTCACACTTGATGGATTGTACTAGAGTACCTTGGGAGTCATTGACATCAATGGTGATTTCCCTCTCACTTGTTAACGGTTTCATGAATGACCGGTAATCAAGTGGTTTCTGCAATGTTCGACTTCAACACATGTAATCACATGGTTAGATTCGTACTTTTGGGTGATGAGATTGAAGACCCTGGATATCATCCTTTTGTCCAGGTTGCGATGGAGTCTGTATAATTTGTGACACATAGATCCACTGTGTATGTCTCGTGGCTATGTCGTCTTAATTTGAAATCTCTCGCATAGATCCATAGTGTATTTTTGGTGGCTATGCTATATTTTGATGGCATGGATCTACAGTGTATGATTGGTGGCCATGACCCATGTCAAAAACGTCATCAGTCTATGATCTGAGTATGGGAATGCCTACCTCAGAATTGATATATATGATATTCTGCAGATGCTTGGTTGTTTGCAGGTTTCCGATTAGGTGTGCTCCTGGTTTCTGACACACACATGCAGCTTACAAAGTATTTTGGCTGTCACTGGTTCCAACCTCATACTTTGGGGGGCATTCTGTTACCCATGATTTTGGTCGTCATGATGATGTACTCAGGCTCTTCATAAGAACTTTCTCCTGAGAAAAGTTACTTTCATCTCTTCCCAGAAAACTCATTTTTGAAGAAGGTTCACAGGCTGCTAATATATTTGGGTGTGAGAATGACCCATTCTCGCAAGCTGCTTTAAGCCATGGTGCAAACTTCTCGCACTGTGTTGAATAGCCAGGGTGCGAACTCTTCCTAAAGCATGGAAAAAGATGAATTCCCGATGTTTCTAGAAGGGAATCTTCTAGAAGAATGGGTTGGCATTCGAATGGTTATCCTTGTACTGGATTCCCTGATATTGTGGGATAATTATTATCCAAGTAACTATCTCATTCTCTCCTATATATTGAGGGAATTCTCATGGAAAAGGTTAAGCGAGATTCATTGGAGAATTGGTGAAAGAATTGTGTGAAGGACTTAGCTTGAACAATAGCTTGAGGACTCCAACAAGTCTATCAAGAGGATTTGATCTTCTTCATATAAGGATTGAGCAAGTGTGTGTGTTGGAGCCAAGAGACATCGAAAGGAAGCTTGCGACATCAAGGCGATTAGGTTGTAATCTTTATTTTCAATCAATATGATATAGTGGCATGTCCCTTTCCCATAAAGCTATTCTCACTTTATTGTGTAATTATTTGATCATACACATAAGTTGATTGTTGAATATATTTTTCTATCTTCACTTTGGTTGGTTTGTGTTGTCTTGGTATTGACCTCACGAGAGCACCGGAGTGAAGAGAGAGCAATAGAGACCCTAGGAAGCGATATAAAGGTATGTTACTTGTTCCTTCATACTAGCTAATTCAATGGTCAAAACTTAGGGAAAGAGTCATGTCCTATCTTGTTTTGTTCTAGATCCAGGTGGACCTAGGGAGATCTGTTAGTGTCCGCACCTACTGATTGGTCCGATAACACGTACAAACGAGAAGCATTCTGGATAGCTGAGGGGTCATCATTGGCTCTTTCAGATTGGAACATGTACAAGTAATGTATAAATTATCTCCTAGTCCCAAGTATGTTTATAATAAAGATTTCATGAGTAATTCTCAAAGGAAAGAATGTTTCGAGCCAGACCAAATGTATCCTGACATAATAAAAGACTGGTGGAGAAATGAGGGAATATTCAGGGCTGACACCCATGGTATTTACACCACAACCTCATTGAATGACTATAAGATTTATGTGGCGATGATGTTATGTAGACTTTATGGTAAGAAAAGTCCCACCCATTTCCCTGTAGAATGGGTACCTCTTTTGCATGAGGCAACAAAAGGTTACAACTTCAATTGGGATAAGATTTTATCCGATAACATGGAAAAGGAGGTCATGGAATATCATACTGCAAGATCAAAGGGCTGATCAGTAGCCTTTTATATGTCAGCATACATCATAGATGCTATATGCTTCTCAACTCCTTTCCCTTTGATGAATTGGAGTTGGAATCTGACTTACCCAGAGCTAATTCACGAATATCATTCTAAACTTTGGGAAGAAAACACCAAGGACTCAGTCTATGAAATTTGTCATTTCATGGTGATACCACTACATCAGATGTTGTATGGCTATGTGCCTCCCTGAATTTCAGAGTTGGTCACAGGAAACCTCAAGATAGTTGTTGATTGGTTTCTAAAGGAGAATTTTTCATACATCAAAGTTTTCGACTGTTCAATCCCTCCACACGCACTCCCAAAATTCCTCCCTGACAAACTGGTGTGCAGGGAGGTAGCTCATCAAATAGTAATAGGTGGAATTTGGATAGAACTAAAAATGGCTCAAAAGAAATTTGGCCAGTTTTTCCCATTCAGATTTGGAAATTTTCGTTTCTCAACTTGGGTCATTCCAAAGTTGAAGCGGCAGCACTGGAGGAGGTTAAATTGGTAAACCTCGAGCACAGGAAGCACAATCCTTACTAGTTAGTGGGAAAACACATGACCCACTATAATATGAAGGCTTATGAAAATGAGAAGTCCCCTTGTGACGACATGTTCAAAGGGAGTAAGACCTATGAGGAAGTGTTAGAAAGAGTACATACATTTCCATCTGATTTGCAAGCTAGTTTTCAGACCTTCCAGAAGCATAGACGGAGTGGTCTACCCAAAGTATTGCAAGGAGAAGAAATCACCCTTCCTCAAAGACAAGAAGATACTTCCCCAGGCCTCAGACAAGAAACACAAGTTGAAGTCAATCCTGAGGAAATTCTACGGGAGGCTGAGAGGTCCTCACAAAACGAAGAGTCCTTAGAGATAGAAAATCCACAGATAGAAATAGAGCAGAGGCCAAAGACACCTCTCGAATCTAGTAAGTCTACTCCCCCTTTATCACCTATTGTTGATGTCAATGAACCTAAGGCTATGGGAGAAACAAGATCTACAGAGATAGGAAGTCCCATAACTTACTTAACCCTTTACAGTCCACCTTCGAACTCCCACAGATGGGAGCCATATATGTTGGTGACCTCACCCCCATTTCCAGAGATGAGATCCCTCCTTCTGATTATTTTTTCAGCAAGAAGAGGAAGGTTGTTCTAAAGAAAGAAACGTATATGAGAGAAGGGGGTATGGTGAAGAAACATAGGGTCTTAGTAGATGGCCATAAACTGGAAGAGGAGGATTTCACTACAAAGGTAGCAGGCTCTATGGGATCCATGGCAACAACAAACCTTTTTACTGTGGAAAACATGAGAACAAGGATAAATAAGAGTAACCACATGATATATCAATTGTAGGATTAGTTGAAGAATTCTGAGAAAAGCATTAGATAAGAGGTGAATAAAATTTTGGAGCAGGCCAGAGTTGTTGAAAGGAAAGAAATGTAGTCACTCAAAACTAGCCTGGATGAAATGAACCAGAGGATACAAGCAAGTCAGGTACAAGTTACTCAACAAAAGGAGCTTGTTAAACAATTATAGGCTAGATTGAATTTGACAGAAGGCTGGATCGTAGACTTAAAGTCTTTTCAAACCCTCTTGTTAGAATCTCATACAAAAATAGAATCTGAGCAGTAGCAATTGATCTCCAAAATAGAGATCATCCAGCATTATTTTCAAGAGGTAAGAAAATCCATTGATAATATTATTTTACTGGAAAAAGAGGCTAAAGCAGCAAGGAATACCTTTCAGAAAGTACTCGCATGTTCAGGAAATAGGGAGATGCCCAAAGATCTAAAACTTTTTGTCACAGAATAGATAAGAGGAGACATCATGCTTAAAGCATGGGAAACGAACATAGTCGAAAACAAGAAGATAGCCCAAGAGATCAAAGATGACTGTGAGGGAATATTTGATTCCTTGGATAAGTAAGTGTTAAGTATTGAAACAAATGACTTCTTTGGACTACTAGGGCAGATAAACATTGTGATATAGCAGTTGGACTACAAAGAGAGCTTACAGGAGGTTCAGGCATAAATTTCACAGTTGAACGAAATCAATACCAACTTGATAGACAAATGGTTGGTACAGCCTAATTTAAAGTTGCAAATGATCAAGTTTTCCGATAAAGGTTTTGAAGACCAGTTTCCAAAGGTACAAAGAAAGTTTTATCTGTTTGAAACTAAAGATCTCCCGACACCACCCAGACTTTTTGTTCATTTTTTGGAGAAGTGTGTTGAATGTATAGCTTCAAAAGAGGGAGAGACTTCAACTAAATAGTGAAGTATCATTCGAAAGCTTGTACTTTTGAAATGATAGACCAACAAAAATCTAATCATGCAACGATTAAGGTTGCAGTTTTGTAACTATTTTTCCTTTTTCCCCTAAAAAGTAGGAAATCGCTAACCATCAAGTAGTGATGATCTTGTATAAATAGAGGGGGAGAAGATTGAACCGGGGCTTTTTTCTTTCTCAAAAAAGGGCATTGTGATGAAGACATCTAAAAGAAACTCTGAATTAATAGAAAAGCAGATTGAAGATTCCTAATTTTGTCAAGTTTGAGTTATGTGTCCCCCTGTCTTTTCATTGTTCTTTCATGTATCTTATTAATGAATGGTTGACTACAATTTAGTACAACCTCTACTGTGGAAATAATTATTCTTGTTATTTATATCATTTACAGTTTTTCCTCTGTATCAGTTATCAATAGATACAAGATCTGAAATTGTTTGGATTACAACATCATATGCTTCATTAATATTTTTTTTGCTTCATAGTCTCCTATCGCAACGTGAGATTCCTCTTAAATTGATGCCTCACCTTGTTAGTAGTTTTATGTTTTTCCTCATATCATACATGTTTCCCTTTCTTTAAATTTTAACTTAGATACAAGAAACGACCTTTGATTCATCCATCTCATTAATTCATGTTTTATAATTGTTCTCTTTACATTGTGAATTAGAGATAACTAAGCCTAAAAAGAAAACACAGAATTATATCTTCCTTACCTTTTATCCTTCATGATAGTACCAATTTCGAGGCATCCTAATGTCGAACCCGATCTTTCGGATCAAACCAACATTGATCTAAATTTATTTAACACTATCTTACAAACAACAAATAATCGGGTTGAGTTGGAACGTTCATGGGTAGCAATTGAGAGAGATATCAACATTCAGGAAAACTGGGAATTCCGACAGAGACAGTTGAGAAACCAACTATAGTCCTTATCTTTTAAATCATTGTCTTTTCTATCCTCAACTTCCTCTATCTTTTCATATGCCTTGACAGTATACTTTAGAGCCTTAAAGTATAAACTTAGGAACAATATCTTTTTGGCGCCGTTGTCGAGGAACAGAGTAATGAAGCTTTTTCCCTGGGAAGAGCGACATTGACACTTTCCTTCTTTGGTAGTGAAAAAAGTTTGTAAACCTTCTAAGGCTACCTTTATCTTTCACTTGGAGACTCCACACTATTTAAACTGGCTCTTAAACAGAAGAACACCAAGAAGAATCCAGACGACAAACAAATTTCACTTCTTCCAACCCAGAAACAATTCTAAAATCAAGAAGGTACTTTCGGTAGACTGCCTTATGGATGAATAATAATTATAAACTTAAATCGACACATTCAGACTCCAAATATCAACACAATGAATCAAGTATTCCATTCCCTAGAAGGGAATAATCTGTTGGTAAAGCTACAACCCCAAAATCAAATTTTGTTCTGCCTTTTTTTGAGACCGAATCTTTCTCGGTCGTTTCCCATTCCAATAGAAAATGAAGGTCTACCTCGCTTCTTGTTGCGACTGACTCCCCCTTGATTCTCGAGGTTCATTTTCCCACCTCTCAAAACTCAAACAATTATCCTATATATCTCGATTCAAATTTTTTTGACTCTCTTATACCTTCACCCAATGATTCTGAAGGAACCAGTCCACATTCCCCAAGCTCCTTTTTCTCAAATTTCATCCCCGCCGATAACCCTTTTCTTCAAACCCTTCCTTAGAATCCCCGAACTTTTACCGCTAAAGCCACAATGGTTGTGGATGGAGCAGGTGGGGCAGGAGGTGTTGTCGTAGGTGGTCCAGGAGGAGGAGTAGGTGGGTAAGTACCACCTCCTTGGATATTTGCAAAGGTTTCTGCAAGATATTCCCCTTTGGTTCTACCAGTCCCTCTCCATGATTTACCATAAAATTACATGAAAAATCTTCCCCAGTTCACGAGAGAGGGCGATTTAATGGCAGCTAAACACATAAATTTTTTTGATCAATTCACTGACATTATTGGATTGGAACATGAAGATGTTTACTCCAGAATCTTGGTTCAAACCTTTGAAGGGAAAGTAAGAACCTAGTTTCGAGGCCTAGAAGGTGGATCTATACCATCATATGATGAAATTGAAAATGCTTTTATCAGACAGTGGGGTGAGCGGAAACACCATCTTTATTATCTAACCAAATTCGAGGGTCTTCGAAAGAAAATCTCTGAATTAGTCCTTGAGTTTACCCAATGATTCAATAAATTGTATAATAACATCCCAACCGAGGTTAAACCCTTGCAACCTGTAGTGAAAGTGATTTTCATCGGAGCTTTTGACCCTGACTTCACCCTTTTATTAAGGGAGAGAAGATCAATTGATCTTACCAAGATGCAAGATGATGCCTTCGAAATCAAATCTAACATGATGGCATCAGGGAATATGAAAATCAAATTTGGGACTGGAAACAAAGAAATAAGGAGATATAGGGAGCAAGGAGGATCCTCTAGATCAGGGAGATCCTCAGAAGATAAAATGGACGATATGGCTAGAATCATCAAAGAATTGTCAAACAAAATATCGAGAATGGAACTTGATCAAGCTAAAAATGAACATTACCCTAGAAAGGAATTCAAGAAGAACCCTAATCCTCAAAACCACCAAAAACAAATTAAGAATGAAGATCAAAAAATTCAAACCCCTTTTAAAAGTGAAAACTTTATAGGAGGACAAGACGTAGAGGATTTTGAGGAGTTAGAAGAGGATATGAAAAATCTCGGCGATGATTGCTTACAAACTTATATAACATCACACGATTACAAAAAGTCTCTCACTACAGAGTATCGGACTGAGAGTAACAAGAACAACAATGTTTCTGAAGATTCGACTTATCACGGAGTAACAGATGGTATAATGGCCGAGATCCACCAGAAATACAACCTGAGACATAGAAACTTAGTTGCCACATTCGATCCAATTAAAAAGATACTGCTGAGGGTTGAAAATGACCAAGCAGTTTCAAAAAATAATGAAAAACATACTGCTAACATACAGTCTATCAAAACAAAGACAGTGGAGACGTCACCCTTAAGCACACCAAAAATAGATACCCCTGTTACTGAAACGAAGACTCTTCAACCCAGGAAAGATGAAAATAAAAGGATGGAGACTCAAACCATAGAAACTAACAAAACCATTGGAAGTTTTAATCTAGAGAATGAGATCAATAAGATCAAAATCCCTATTCCCCTCGTTGAACTGGCTAAAAACCCGATATACCGAAAACAAATCGCTAAAATCATTAGTTTTTCAGAAAATGAAAGTCAGAATGATGCCATTAACTTAGAATATGATAAGCCTAACATAAGTTTTGGCCCACACTTCGAAAGTTCTAGATACACCGTTGCCCCTTTCTACATCACTTTGACTGTTTTCGATCATCTGCTCCATAACTGCATGTTAGATTCTGGGGCCTCTCACAATGTGATGCCTAAATCAATCATGGACATAATCGGCCTAGAAATCACCATGCCTTATGGAGATTTATATTCATTCAACTCAAGGAAAGTCAAGTGTATTGGCATGATAAAATACTTAGTCGTAAATCTTGCACAGGTACCTACAAAAAGTGTTTTAATGGATGTGATTGTCACAGATATACCCCCGAAATATGGCATGCTCTTGTCTCGATCTTTTAGTGCTAAACTTGGAGGTTCTCTTCAACTTGATATGACGTACACAACGATTCCAGTTTTCAGAGGCCAGTTCACGCGATTGTACAGGGAAACCAGGTTAGCGTTTACGGTTACTGATCCTCTCAACCCAAATAATTACCCTGTATATATTGCTAATCAAGATTTAGGTAATTGTATATTATCTATATATGATGATGTTGATGCATGTGTAGAAGAAAGTTGTACAGGAATTAAAAAAGAAAAAGAACAAATAAAACAAGACGTATATAGCACGGGTGTTTGGAAAATGTTTTTTAACAACTCCTCATCTTATCTTGGAGTTGGGGTTGGAGTAATTTTTGTAGCATCTAATAACCAATTCGTTATCCCTTTCTCTTATAGACTACAGTGGAACATTGACCACACTAATAACGTATGTGAGTACGAAGCTCTAGTGTTAGGATTAGAGGTCGCTAGGAGGATGAAAATTAAAAACTTGGAAGTTTTTGGTGATGCAGAGTTAATCGTGAAACAAGTCAATCGCCAATACCATGCCAAACATCTTATATTAAGGTCATATCAAAAAAAAAATTGGGACCTAAATGAAATTTTTTTCTCTTCTGTTAATATTCACTTCATTCCGAGAGCTAAAAATCAACAGGCAGATGCCTTAGCCAAAGATGCTTCGACTTTAGCACCTCCCACTGCTTTCAAACTCAAATATCATATACAAATGAGACATAGTCCTTCCATACCCAATAACATACAACAATGACAAGTCTTTGAGGATGACGAGGAACTCCAAAAAATTTTAGAAACAGTAGTCGAGTTCGCCAAAACACATGCTGACCAAGAGAACCAGAATGATCTTATTTGGATCATGCAGGAAGGGGAAGAGCCTAAAGAGTTACAAGATAAAATAGCAAATCACCATACGCTGGTTTTAAAAAATAACCAAATACCCAAGGGCTTGATTCCCTTATAAAGACTCTTTAATCATGATGACATCCCTTTGAAGACTACCTTACAGCCTCAGTCGGAAGAAGTCGAAAATTGCAATATAGGTACCAAAGAGAGTCCTAGGTTATTTAAGGTATCCAAGTACCTGTCCCCCAAAATCAAGAATAAATATGTCGAGTTTCTTAAAAGATATAAATATGTTTTTGCCTGGTCTTATGATGAGTTAAGAACTTATGACATGACTATAATGGAACATAAAATTCCATTAAAACCAGGCGTCAAACCTGTTATCACCCTATAAATTATAGGATCAACTGGTGACTGGGATATTATCTGTCTCTAGTCTTTTTGTTGACAAATGATTTTTCATTCCGCAAATAAAAAGAAAAGAAAAAAAGAGAAAAGAAAGAAAAAAGAAAAGAAAAAGTGGGCATAAAAGAATTGCAATAAAAGCCCCATGCAATAATAGTAACTTGGTCCATACCTTTCAAGCATGGCCAAGTTCTTTATAAATTTGAATGTTGATAGGGTAGTGAATGAATTTGGCTAAACAGTTTAATCTTAGCCAAAGTGTCTAAGTTAGATTAGTGAATAAATCTGGCCAGACTATCTATTCTTGGTCAGATAGCCCTAGGGTAGAGTAAATTTTTAACCCAACAGTTTAATCTGGGTTAATGGTCATAGGAAGATAGGTTAGTATGTAGGCTAGTTGCTTTACTATTTCATTCCAATAAAACCCGCTTGATGTCAATGTTGCACCATGTCTCATATGCTTAGAAGATCGTTTGGTCGAAGCCCCATGGTGGTCTCTACTTGAAAAGTTTGGGAAAAAACCCATAAAATGCATTTATCCTAAGTTTTCCCAGCGCATGTATTCTCCGCTCCCCATTTATGCTCTCTGCACACATCGACGATGCTGATTGCGGCACTCAGATCTACGGTGTACAGAGAATTTCGGACCCCCCCGACCGTTCTGCTTTTAACTAGGGGGGGATCCGGAATCGATGATAAGACTTGCGCTGATCTGGACGGCTTAAGATCGAGCACTCAAATCAACGGATAATATTTGATTCTGGACCCCCCCATTTGTTTTTCCTTTAATGGAGGGGGGGGTCCGGAATGAGTAATAAAAGGTGCGCTAAGATCTGCGGCCAGGAAATAGGCATGTAGATCAAGGGCCCTAAATGGATTTCAGACCCCCTTGGATGATCTGCTTTTAGCTGAGGGGGGGGGTCTGGAATGGTAATCTCCCTCTGGCGGGTCCCTTGTATTATGTGGAATAAATCTATTGGTCCTGAAGTCCCGTCACCATCCGCTATCTGACAGACCCTCATCACTTATGGACGTCACCTTCCACTTGCTCCCGAGTTAGTCACATCCCATAACTGTTGTCATTCCCCTCCCCCCTTTCACTCATGGAAAGCCCCTTATTACGACTTTTACCTCCAATCCCTAGCCACCATGTCACCCGTCCATATCTTTCAGCCACCGTCACTGGCCATCTCACCCCCAAATGGCCCGTTGTCCATTTATTACTGGATAACCTATCCGTTATCTAGTTGACTTGTCTCTCGCGCCCAACTGACCCCAGTTTAAATAAAACTATCGTTATTTCCCTTACTTTGCTATTCACCCATCGCACCAGGGAAATTCATCGCTTATTCCTCCATTTACATTCCGTCGCCCTCATCCACAGTTAGTCACCCCCACTAACATCGTGTTTATTGCAGGTACTGTAGTAGAGATGGCACCAAAATACAAACAAACAGAAGGAGAGGAGAATCTGTTTCTCCCGCCTCCTGTAGACCTGGACAAAATCCCACTGGTCGACAAATACCGATTGATTACAGATACCAAATGAGACTTCAATTTGTCAGACCTCCAGTCATGGCTCAGGGAAGTTTTCCTGGACCAAAGTGATGAAATTGGACTCTGGTAGTCCAATTTACCTCTTTACCTTTTTCCCCAGATCCACCATTTTCCCGAGTTCGCGCTTAAGTTTCAATCCCACTATATTCCCGAACAAAGGGTCGTCATCTCCTCATCTGGAGCAATACTTTTCCTCATCACGCCTGAGTCCATAGACCATATGATGCAAATTCCCCATGCCGACTCTGCGTCTCCTTTCAACCTAGAAATCCTTACTGAGTTGTATCAGAAGATGACTTTTCCCCAAAGAGCTCAAATATTCAAGCTTTTCCTTCCCACCTCTGCTTAATTCCCTTCCACAAATCCCCCTTACCCGTCGTCCATGTTCTCCACTAAGGGAAATGGGTCATTTCTTCCCTTTGTGCTTTGCTAGGGTATTATTCCGACCAGTGGGTAGATGAGCCCATTCTGGGTTTTCTATCCATTTTCTCCACCGATGAAAAGCCCACCACCCAGTTTTATTTCAGCACCTTCTTGGCTGACAATATTCACGAACAATTCGTGAATTTTGGCATGGAAGGCATGTTCAGATATTCATCAATATTAGCCTACTTGTTCATCTTTTTCCAGGCGGATAAGTTTTCATTTTCCAAGCAGAAGATGGATGCAGATGGTAAACCTCAGGCAGTCACAGTATGGACATCTTTGCTGAAGCATAACTCCATAGAGTATAGCTTCAAGGCATTCATCGATCTGTTCTACCACCCTGTGGTAAGCATGCTAGGTGGCAGGCCTGTGCCTCGAATAAATGATGAAGTTTAGAGGATCCTGCACCTCTCGGACAACACAAATACCAGGGATTGGTACCTGTATCAAAACCATACCGAGATCAGAGTATACTGGTGCGAGTTGGCACCCTATAAGCTACCCAAGTATGTGTCGATCAGAATCTTTGCTTTAGAGTATATAAGACAGATCATGAATTCAGATGATATCCATTTTGTATCTTTGAAGAAAAAGTAGCAGCTTAGAATCAAGGGGCAAATTGGATCCTTCATCTGCAATAGTCATGGCGTCGGGGAAGAAACGAACCGGATGCTGAGAGAGATGAAGTTTTTCTTAAGCTTCCCATGGCATTATGATCCATGTGGGATCATTTCAGAGATGAGGGTGAAGAACAAAAATATCCCTTATGTTCATGTGTCCAAGCCTTAAATTGAAAAATTTGTGAATCAGACAGCCTGGGAGCCCAACACATTGATTTAAGTGGAACAACAGGCTCCCCCAACCACTGTGCCACCAACGACCACGCCACAAGTCCCAAAAGAGAATAGGCCGAGGCGGGATTTATCTTCGCCTGTCACTGAAGTATCTTTCAAGGAGTTCCAGCTGCACACTAAGAGGCCTAAGACTTCGTTAGTCCCTGGCCCGACAGGGGAAAAAGAAGCCCCGCCTACCACAGTGATCAAGTCAGTTATTCCACCCTTCAGTTCAAGCCTCTATAAGGAAATCACCCCTGCATTACCTAAGAAATCCACAGACTCCTCATTGGACACTCAGCCCAGGCAGGACTAGGCCCAAGTTGAGCATTTTCAAGAAGTATGGGCTGATTAAGAAAAAGAACCCGACCCTTACTAGCTGTACTTGCGCTCAGTTTTGAAACTAGACGTCGACTACGCAACATCGGCTTCTGCCCACATTTGACACAGAAAAGGGAAGAATGCACATGGCCTTTCTCCAGGCACAGGTACCAGATCCCAAGGTAATCACCGACAACAAGAGGGCCACCTTCAAATTCCAGACGAAGGACGTGCACCCAGCCGATCAGATGGATCTGCATAAGCCGACCAAAGAAATGGTTTTCTATACGTTGGTGCATGCTTCCGCTTCTGTGGCCAAATTGCAGGTGTCCCTGAACAATGTTCAAACACAGCTCAAAATGGAGAAGATTTCATCCTTCGCAAAGGACAATAGGATCAAAACTTTGGAGGAGTTGGTCCTTAAGATCGGTTATGATCCTTCGAACATCAAAGAAGCAGAGGAAATGATAAAGAAGAAAAATGATGACATTGCATCCTTGAGGAAACAACTGAAGCTCCCTCCCACGGAGGACTCACAGGCAAAGGAGATAGCAGAGAAAGAAGGCGAGAAGGATGAGATGCTAAAGCTTCTCATGGAGCAGAACGCACAACTTAGAGAAATGGAAGTTGAGATGGAGAAACTGTTAAAGGAGAAAGAGAAGATAAATCCCATGGAATTCATTCCATTGAGTGTTATCCCAATTGCAGGAGTGAGCACAGCATTAGTAATAGCAGTCATGTCCACGACTCCATCAATATCTCAGGAGAAGACAATCGATCTAGCTGAGTCCATGGAAAGGATGAACCTGCAAGAGACAAAGATCAGTAAGCTAAAAAAGGAGATTGAGAACCTGCAAGAACTCAAATCTTCCTTCCAGACCAGCCTATCCAAAGAAAAGAAGGTAAAAGAGCAGCTTAAGCAGGAGTTACAACAGCTCCGGAAGAAGACAGTGGCAGGCAAGACATTGGCTGAAGTTAAAGAGAGTGTATGGACAGACATCACTAAGTCCATGAATGAGATATGGCCAATGATCCATATCATGTTCGAGAAAAATGAATTGGTCCAGAGGAGAAAATAGGCCATCGAGAAGATCAGAGTAGAATTGGGGGAGATGCCAACACAGGCTAATGATATCATCAAGTTCCTCAATTCTAAGACCAGAGAAGAGCTAGAAGAGCTGAAGATCGAGGACAGAATAGAGACCATCCTTGAGGTCAAAAGGGTTTTGACCAAGAGAGGATTAATGCTTCAATTGGAAGAAAAGGTTCAGACCATGGACCTGGGGATACAGAGATTCTTCATCAAGATTGAGGCTCTCCAGAAGAAGGGTCTACCTGGTCTGAAGGTTATTAATGATAAACTGATGACACTCCCAAATTACAAAAATAGATTGGCTGAGGTATCCAAGGACAGTTCAAAGTTTGTAGGCATACAATGGAGAATCACTGGCAAAGCATTCCTGGATTCCCTTCAGTGGGACATCAGTATCCAACACGAGGTTCGATACATATTCCTCACCAAGCCTACATTCGCCAAATATACGGAAATGGAAGAAGTGTATCAAATACTGCTCAAAGTCAACATGCCTAGTGATATCAGATGGGAGGAACTCTGCGATCTGATCGATTAGCAGATGAGTTGTCCAGGTCCAGTCATATCTCCAGTCATATGAGGTTGTGCAAAGGCTTCATCAACGGTCTACCCAGAAATCAGCGTGCTGTTACACCAAGTCATCAAGCAGTTCCTAGATTTAGGAAACTTGTTAAGTTAGTTAGACTAAAAATAGATTTAGCACGTCCTGGTCATTAATGAGAGGACCTTTGTAATTTGAGTTATAAATACTTCACCTTTCGAAGT
>SNQJ01S0081284.1:37341-49698 GCA_010110895.2 Picea sitchensis
GGGCTGGCAATATAAGAGCTAATAAAGGTATGAAATCCCATTTCAAAATTCGAGATAAAATCCCTAAGAAGTACGAATGATTTCATTCTTGTCAATATATATATATATATATATATATATATATAATAAAAAACTAAATCGAAGAAATTCTTGAAGAAATAAAAAGGGGACTTAAGAAAAAGTTATAAAAGCTAATTAAGAAAATCTCTGAGAACAGTCACATGTATGGCGGTTTTTCTAGAAAAAAAAAAAAAACCCTTTACCCTCCCCTTGACCACAGTAAAACATTTCCCCACTTAACCATGGAGGTCCAATATCAAAGTTTATTGACAACAGAGGGGTCTCTCTCTGGTCTTGAAAACTCTCGAACAAACTTTCAAGAAAGAGAGTGGGTTGTGTTTTTAAGTTCTTTGACTTTAGTTGGATCACAAACATGTATAGGTTAATCCTCACCTTACTAGTTATCCTAACAGGAATAACTGATTATCTTTTCTCAAGGAAGTTCCCTGTACTAAAGGTCAAAAAATTTCCCTTAAGAAGTTCTTTGAAGCCCATGATTTTTGAAGGTAGAGGAGAAGATTAACCCAGAGCTATTTAAATGAGTTGACAGACTTTGATTCTTTTTCAAACAGATATCTTCCCGAGTATATTGTATTCTCATTGATTGCCCCCACATCAAAAAAATAAAAAATGAATACAGACAGATGGTGAAAGGAAATTCAATATTGATTGTCCCCATCTAGTTCAAAGAGATGAAGAAAGGAAATTAATTATATTGATTGCCCTCATCTCAACATTTAAATGCTTGAAAACAATGAAGTGGTGAAAGAAAATTCAATATGGGAAGTCAGAAAACTTCACCGGGGTACTAAACAGGCTCGCTGGCAGTGAAGTAATATCCTCGTATTTGATAAAAGATCTCATACACGAATTACAAGATGTTCTGGTAATTTCTCTTCCTTTCAGCTGAATTTTATCATAGATTTCGGGGATATCCTTACCGAACACAACACAAACACTTACCTTGATGCAAACAGAATCATGTGAAATCTGATAGGATGGTTGGTTTGGTTTTGATTATCTTACACAGTTTTGAGCTCAGTTTCAGGAGAAGAGGTTTACTGAAAACCTGCTCGAGATAGTCAGAATTTTTATCTTTGGAGATATTTTCAAGGTTAACGTTGAGACCCTACTCTTGTTCGGTTTTTTGTCCAAAATCTTTTTCACAGAGTTGAATCTTTGACTCCATTACCCAATGTGTTATCACTCCAAGAAACTCTTTGGGGTTGTAGGCAAAAGATTCTTGGTAACTCAAGAATATGGTAAATTTGGTATGCTTGGATCAATGAGATAACTCAATGGCTAATGAGAAGAACAACTTATCATGCATTCGAATAAGACAGTGCTTTTAGAAAACAATAATTAGACAACAAAGTTGAGCAGGGGATGAAGTATACTAGTCTAGATAACCTAATACAACAATGTGCAGGGTCATACAGGACATCAAGAAGTCTTTAAGTCAAGTTCATGAGCTTAATAAGAAGATGACAGTTCTTAGAAGCTGAGCTAAACTGAAATAAAGTGTAGAATAATGAAATATATGAAAGAATCTGACATTGAAAACAAAAGGGGACTATGATTCTATTATCAATATAAGAAGTCTAGTACAATAGAAAAAAGTGTCCAAAATTGAACCCCTTGAGTTCATCTTATATTTTCAGCTTTATAGATTTTACATCACAGTATCTAGATCCTGAATTAATGGATCAGATTTACTAAATATAAAAAGTCAAAACAATATTTACAAAACATAGGGAAAGATCCTCAAGATGAGGTCAATTCCACATATGATGGTCTTAAGAGGTAGTAGAGTCCTTGTGCAGTGCAGACTAGCCTCCCAAGGCTGTTTGATGACTCTTCCAAGAGATAGAATTCAAATTTGTTGAGTTGTGAAAAAACCCTAATTTGTTGCCACCAAAATAGGTACCAAAACCAACTTGGATACCTTTTCTAATCCTTATACACCAAAAATGGATCTTGAATCCAACTCTATAATTCAACATCTATCCATTAAAAGAGTTTTCAAGAGATTCGGATTAGTAAAACTTCGATCTGGGCAAAATTACACTTTCGCTGGCCAGTCTCAGGTTTCACCAGCTATTTTGCCTTACGATCTGCTAGTTAGCTGGTGAAAGCTCTTCTTTTCATCAGCTAACTGGTTATAATTTTTCCTTTTGCAGTGGTGAAAGCTCTGTAAATTTGGATGTGTATTAGTCTTCGAAAGTTCTGTAGCTGTCTAGTTCCCTGCATCTGTATCTTTTTCAAATCTTTGCCTCTCTGTTAGCAGTACACTCTCTATCTTTAGATTTGTCTATAATATAAATGCAACTTTTCCAAGCCTTTTGAAATTCACCGAAAAAGAGAAGGCATTGTTCATCTTCCTCTTTTCAAACCCATAACCTCCAAGCTTAGTTCAGAAACTTCATTCTCCTTTTCATAAAATTCTTTGCAAGCTTCATTTGCCACATCTCTCCACTTTTTTTATAGTATCACGGTTTCCAAGACTTAATTCAATGTTTCGAACTCTAGTAGCAAAGCTCAGAGAAGAGATTGTCTCTTGAACATCTGCATAACTAAGAGTAATGTGAACAATTATCAATGTTTTTGAATCAAATCCCAAATAATCAGAGAGTATTTGTGTTAGCCTTGAGTTTTTGTAGGGTATATACTCCTTTTTAGCTGTCAAAGATGATAAACCTCGCCAACTGCTGAAAATGATTTTTTAACATACAACAGATCTATGAGTCGTTCACCACTTGCTTCCTCCATAGTTAGATGATCACTTCCAGCCATATCAACTAATGAAATCTTGCTATATAGATCTTCCCCAGCAAGAGTATTTGAGTAGTTTATACGGATTGTAATCATCAGATGAGAATGATTGCATCTGTCAGCACTATTGTGCTCCATGACACATTTTTGAAATCCCATTTTTAGTACTCTTGCAAAGTCTATCGGGTTTGTAACCTTCTCTTGGACAAGTTCTCTAGAAGATCCAGCCGAGCCCACTTGTACAATTGTGCTTGTGTTGACATATGTGCTTGATGAGTGGCTTATACATCGACTATTGAATGTGTTTAAGAAATGGGACTCTGTGTGGGTAACCTTACAGGACGCCTTTGAGTTTTGAAACCTTTTGGCATCTGTAATTTTGTAGGTTCCATTGTGTTTTGACCATTTCCCTGTAATCTCTTATATACTCCTCCAAGTTCTGCGACCTGTAATCAAACAAAAAAAACTTGACAATGATAAATAAAATTTGAGGCTCAACGCATATCCCCTTTTCTTGTGGTTCTTCATATGCAACTCAATATTTGGCAAGTATACCGATGAGATATTCTCAAAATTCCCTTACACCTAACTGGATCTGGCAGCTGGCCTCATCGTGGCTTGATTCTTAGGCTTTATTACCAATTTGACACTTTTAATATCCAACTTCTCAACTCAGTGTTTGAACCCTATGATCCCCTTTAGCTTGGAGCTTGCACTTGGATGGTGTGTCGATTTGTGACTTGAAACTGTTTTTTGACTCGGTATGAGAATGACCTTGTGATTTTGTATGGATTTGTGACATGTGGACTTTGAGATTTATCTTGACTCCTGACTTGGTGTGCTAGGCTTATGGCTTGAGTTGGGAAATAGCTTGCAGGTCCCCAACCTTTTGATAAGAGTCTAAATCTTAGATCCTTTAGAAAAAGTCATAAACCTGATAGGCTGGATTAGGCTTAGACATTAATATGACTTGGATTTTGTCATATAATAAATGTAGCTTAGGTTTATACTTAGGCCATAGATCACTTAGTGCACACACACCACAAAAGTTATATTATTTTTGTTAGAAAAATGCAAAAACTAGGGTTTCGAGTAATAACTGACAATGATTTGGAATGCAGGTAAAAGCCATCAATGAGAGTTTTCATGAAGAAAGGCGAGTATGAAACTGGCCAAGAGACTGAAGAAAACGATATATCAAATGAAGAATGATGAGAACAGTCATCAAAATACCAGTGCATTTTGATCGCTAACAAATGGCTCCAACTGGGATGGAGACCTCCCTACGAGGTTTCCAAGAACCTAGTAGTTCCAGTAGCCTTTAGCATTGGGCATGGAGTCATCTGGCCTGTGTAGCTATTCCTCTGCAAACTTGCAGCCTGCCTGTAGCCTGCCTTGCTTATTTATGAGCTCAACAACTGAAAAGATATAGCTTCTCGTATGGCAAGCTTATTTTTCTACCTACTCCTACACTAACCAATTGCACTGCCTCTTATCAAGTGAAGTCATGCTTCCAATGAAGCCATGTGAGAAACTGATTTACCGACATCATGCTAGATCTTGGCTCAAAAAATAATTGAAGCCATATCATGCAGAGAAGAGGTTTGAACAAATGATAAAGAAAATCTTCTTCTAACAAAAATACTTTAACGCATTTGCTGCTCATAGATTCCAAATAGTTATCAACAGGGTCATAAATGTCATAAAGAAATACCTCTTTGAGTTGTCGATCCAACTGACTGTATTGTAGCTGTTGATTAATTTCACTGGTCTCAATGTTGAATGTAAATTGTTCTTCTTCTGACGAAAGAGAATGCAAACTCAACTGCTGATATGAACCTCTCTTCCCTTCTTCACCATCACTGTTCTTAATGTTGAAAATAGATTGCTCATCCTCTGTCAGAGAATCATATAAGAAGGACTGTTGATCTGGACTTTTTAGCTCACCTTCTTCTTCATATCTGCTGCAAACTTCCAGTCCCCACAAATCTTGAAACTGTAGGCTGCCCTCATCATTTACTATAGATCTGAAACTATTACTTGTTGATCTATCAATCTGCTCAACATCTTCAAAGTTTTCATAAGGAATAATCTGATCATCATCTTTAAAGGTTTCGAAAGAAACAATCTGATCATCATGACAATCATCTTTACTAGATGAATTTTATACAATGGTAAAGGCATCCTCATGGCTATCGTAATGTGGATCAACAATTTCTTGATCATGATGAGAGATATCTTCTTCGTAGGTGATTTCAATTTTCTGTTCATGAGGCATTATAAATAGAAGAGAAGACCTGAAATTTTCAGCCAGATTAAACTCATCATATTCAATGTCTTCTGCAAACATGGAATGGCTGATTACAACATGATGTCGTTCTTTTATGGGAAAAGAAAAAGTCTCGTCGAAATCAGATTCATAAATGTCATATATGGGATGGCTGCTGTCAAAATCAACATCCTTTGAAGGGTCTTCTCTACTGCATCTACATACTTATGAATAATAGGTGAGAAGAAACCTCCTGAATCATGTGAATAAAGATAGACAGTCTTCAGATCCTTCTCCCCAATCACAGGTGAAAACATATCGTAGGCAACCTCTTGAAAAGGTTCAGAAAAAACTTCTTCTCTAACTATTTCTTCATGTAAATCAAAGGCAGCAGGTGTAATAGAAATAAGGTTTGATTCATTTATAGCTACGCAATTCTTATTTGTATCATGAAGGTCTTCCTTAACAACATAATTTTCATCTTGACAAATAGAAGAAAAGACTACTTCCTGCTGAACATGCTTATCAAATTTACACAACAGTCTTCAAAGAGACTTTCAGCTGGAAATTAATCTTTACAAAACAAATGGAAATCATAATGAAAACTTGCCAATGAGTGAATGATTGAAGCTGGAAGAGACTTGCACCAATCAAGGGCTATCCCCTCTAATGAATACTTGAAATTTTTAATATTAACATCTTCATGTATGATCTGAAGCCGATGAATAAACTCATGAAAATCCAACAAACGTTCAGCTGGTACTTCCCATTTTTCTCCTCGAAATATGGGAAGGCTATGTTCCCATTCATCTCTACTAGGTACTGGATGAGGGTAACCATAAATACTTGAGAAATTGTAGAACACATACCTCTTTGCTAAGATCTAGTTCATTTATATACCAGTGGAGTCACCAACAGATCTGTCCTTCATGGATTCGCCACTGAATTCATCCTTCATGGAGTCGCCAGATAGATGATTACAACCAATGTAATGTCTAATCCTTGTCTATCATCAAGGAGTATATCTAATGTCGTCTCCCAGGGAAGTTGAGCTTCAATCTCCTCTCCTCGGAAATGACGGCAATTTGTTATCACTCCAAGAAACTCTTTGGGGTTGTAGTCCAAAGATGCTTGGTAACTCAATAATATGGTAAATTTGGTATGCTTGGATCAATGGGATAACTCAATGGCTAATGAGAAGAACAACTTATCATGCATTTGAATAAGACAGTGCTTTTAGAAAACAATAAACAGACATCAAAGTTGAGCAGGGGATGAAGAATACTAGTCTAGATAACCGAATACAACAATGTGCAGGGTCATAGAGAACAACAAGAAGTATTTAATTCAAGTTCATGAGCTTAATAAGAAGATGACAGTTCTTAGAAGTTGAGCTAAACTGAAATAAAGTGTAGAATAATGAAATATATGAAAGAATCTGACATTGAAAACAAAAGGGGGCTGTGATTCTATTATCAATATAAGAAGTCTAGTACAATAGCAAAAAGTATCCAGGATTTAACCCCTTGAGTTCATCTTCTATTTTCAGCTTTATAGCTTTTACATCACAATATCTAGATCCTGAATTAATGGATCAGATTTACTAAATACAGAAAGTCAAAACAATATTTACAAAACATAGGGAAAGATCCTCAAGATGAGGTCAATTCCACATATGATGGTCTTCAAAGGTAGTAGAGTCCTTGTGCATTGTAGACTAGCCTCCCAAGGCTGATTGATGACTCTTCCAAGAGATAGAATTCAAATTTGCTGAGTTGTGCAAAAACCCTAATTTGTTGCCACCAAAATAGGTACCAAAACCAACTTGGATACCTTTTCTAATCCTTATAAACCAAAAATGGATCTTGAATCTGACTCTATAATTCAACATCTATCCATTAAAATATTTTTCAAGAGATTCGGATTAGTAAAACTTCGATCTGGGAAAAATTACACTTTCGCTGGCCAGCCTCAGGTTTCACAAGCTATTTCGCCTTACGATCTGCTAGTTAGTTGGTGAACACTCTGCTTTTCATCAGCTAACTGGTTATAATTTTTCCTTTTGCGCTGGTGAAAGATCTGTAAATTTGGTTCCCTGCATCTGTATCTTTTTCAAATCTTTGCCTCTCTGCTAGCAGTACACTCTCTGTCTTCAGATCTGTCTGTAATCTGAATGCAAATTTTCCAAGCCTTCTGAAATTCACCGAAAAAGAGAAGGCACTAGTCATCTTCCTCTTTTCAAACCCATAAGCTCCAAGCTTAGTTCAGAAAATTCCTTCTCCTTTTCATAAAATTCTTTGTGAGCTTCATTTGCCACATCTCTCCACTTTTTTTATAGTATCACGGTTTCCAAGACTTAATTCAATGTTTTAAACTCTAGTAGAAAATCTCAGAGAAGAGATTGTCTCTTGAACATCTGCATAACTGAGAGTAATGTGAACAATTATCAATGTTTTTGAATCAGATCCCAAAGAATCAGAGAGTATCTGCGTTAGCCTTGAGTTTGTGTAGGGTATATACTCCTTTTTAGTTGTCAAAGCTGATAAACCTCGCCAACTGCTGAAAATGATTTGTTAACATGCAACAACTCTGTGAGTCTTTCACCACTTGCTTCCTCTGTAGTTAGATGATCACTTCTAGCCACATCAACTAATGAAAGCTTGCTATATAGATCTTCCCCAACAAGAGTATTTGAGTAGTTTATATGGATTGTAATCATTAGATGAGAATGATTACATCTATTATCACTATTGTGTTACACGACACGTTTTTGATATCCCATTTTTAGTACTCTTGCAAAGTCTGTCGGGTTTTTAAGCTTCTCTTGGACAAGTTCTCTAGAATATCCAGTCGAGCCCACTTGTACAGTTGTTCTTGTGTTGACATATGCGCTTGATGAGTGGCTTATACATCGACTGTTGAATGTGTTTAAGAAATGGGACTCTGCGTGGGTAACCTTAGAGGCTTCCTTCGAGTTTTGAAACCTTCTGGCATCTATAATTTTGTAGGTTCCATTGTGTTTTGACCGTTTCCCTGTGATCTCTTATATACTCCTACAAGTTCTGCGACCTGTAATTAAACAAAAAAAACTTGACAATGGTAAATAAAATTTGAGGCTCGGCGCATATCCCCTTTGCTTGTGGTTCTTCATATGAAACTCAATATTCGGCAAGTATACCGATGAGATATTCTCAAAATTCCCTTACACCTAACTAGATCTGGCAGCTGGCCTCATCGTGGCTTTAGTCTTAGGCTTTATTACCAATTTGACACTTGTAATATCCAACTTCTCAACTCAGCATTTGAACCCTATGATCCCCTTTAGCTTGGCACTTGCACTTGGATGGTGTGTCGATTTGTGACTTGAAACTATTGTTTGACTCGGTATGAGAATGAGCTTGTGATTTTGTATGGATTTGTGACATGTGGACTTTGAGCTTTGTCTTGAATCCCAACTTGGTGCGCTAGGCTTATGGCTTGAGTTGGGAAATAGTTTGCAGGTCCCCAACCTTTTGATAAGAGTCTAAATCTTAGATCCTTTACAAAAAGTTATAAACCCGATATAATGGATTAGGCTTAGACATTAATATGACTTGGAGTTTGTCATATAATAAATGTAGCTTAGGTTTATACTTAGGCCATAGATCACTTAGTGCACACACACCACAAAAAGTATATTATTTTTGTTAGAAAAAGGAAAAAACTAGGGTTTCGAGTAATACCTAACAATGATTTGGAATGCAGGTAAAAGCCATCAACGAGAGTTTTCATGAAGAAAGGCGAGTATGACACTAGCCAAGAGACTGAAGAAAATGATATATCAAATGAAGAATGATGAGAACAGTCATCAAAATACCAATTCATTTTGATCGCTAACACAATGAAGGCACCTGGTCTGCATGTTCTTCTCATCCCACAAGGAAATGAGATCCCTATATGGAGCCTAATGTTGACACGAAGTTTAAATTTTTCTACCCTTGGAAAGTAAAGCTTCATCTTTTCCTAGGTCACGGAGCTTCCTTTAATCCAAAGAGGAGTCAGAGCTTTCCATTCCTTTTCGGGTTTTCGAGATTCAGTTTTTCTCGAAGTATGATCTTCAACCATCTTATTTTCCCAGTGTCGAAATCCCAAAAATGTTTAACATATTAAAAAAAATTAAAAGGGGGAAGATATAGAGGTTACTTTTTCCATTGTTTTCCACAAAGCGCTCTTTAAACCCATAATTAATTAAGATCATAAACATAATTATCTTTTCCTTAATCTTTCGCGTTTCGGGTTTTTTCTTATGACTTATCCCCTCACAATAGGATCCCCGAAGTTTTGAAACATGAAATTGTGTTTTCTCTAAACAAGGTTTAAGATTAAGGTTAATTTTCTTTTGAAACATGATTAGAGATAACTAAGTTGCTTTTCGTATTTTGGGGATTGAGGAAGGTAGTCATTTTTTAAACTCCAGTTTCGAAATCACCGATATACGATAGTATTACTAACAGATAAGTGAAGATATTTTTCGACACAAAAACGTATCTCTAGGCATATCTTTCCATTAAAAAGCATTAATTTTTCATCGTATGCATCTATACACTCATTATAACGCAAAATTGAAGGTTAAGAAGATCTTATATTTTGAACTTCATTATTTTCCTTTATATCTGCAGCAAGTCATGTTTACCTGGTTTTATACACATTTTCTCTATAAACAGGTCTCTGATCCAGCACAAGTATCATGGAAACTAATAAGGAACCCAAGAAAAGAGAAGAAATTGCATAAATCTCGAGTCTAGATGAAGACGTTATATCTGATACAATATCGCATGCCATCGATTCCATAAAATCATAGAGGCAGATTTTTGAGACTCTGGATTATGAAATTAAAAATTTCCCTCGTGATGTCAAAAACAAGCTTCAAGATATAGTGGAGTCTGAGCTCCACAAAATGGCTACACGGTCATGACTTATGAATTATAACGACATGATCAGTTAGGCCTTAGAGAGAACTGACATACAGACGAGAAGCATTCTAGACAGTCGGGGGGTTGTCATTGGATCTTTTAGACTGGAACATGTACAAGTAATGTATAAATTATTTCCCAGTCCCAAGTATGTTTATAATAAATATTTCATGAGTAATTTTCAAAGGAAAGAATGTTTTGAGTCAGACCAAACGTATCCTGACATAATCAAAGACTAGTGGAGAAACGAGGGAAAATTCAGGGTTGACACCCATGGTATTTATGCCACACCCTCATTGAATGACTATAAGATTTATGTGGCAATGATGTTATGTATACTTTCCAGTAAGAAAATTCCCACCCATTTCCCTGACGAATTGGTACCTCTTTTGCATGAGGCAACAAAAGGTTACAACTTCAATTGGGATAAGATTTTATCCGATAACATGGCGAAGGAGGTCATGGAATATCAGACTGCAAGATCAAAGGGATGACCAGTAGCCTTTTAAATGCCGGCATACATCATGGATGCTATATTCTTATCAACTCCTTTCCCTTTGATGAATTGGAGTTAGAATCTAACTTACCGAGAGCCAATTCATGAACATCATTCTAAACTTTGGGAAGAAAACACCAAGGACTCATTCTATGAAATTTGTCATTTCATGGTGATACCACTACATCATATGTTGTATGGTTGTGTGCCTCCCCACATTTTAGAGTTGGTCACAGGAAACCTTAGGACAATTGTTGACTGGTTTACAGAGGATAATTTTTCATACATCGTAGTTTTCGGGTGTTCAATCCCTCAACATGCACTCCCGAAATTCCTCCATGACATAATGGTGTGCAGGGAGGTAGCTCATCAAATAGTAACAGGTGGAATTGGGATAGAACTAAAAATGGCTCAAAAGAAATCTTGGCCAGTTTTTCCCATTCAGATTGGGAAATTTTCGTTGCTCAACTTGGGTCATTCCAAAGTTGAAGCGACAACACTGGAGGAGGTTAAATTGGTAAACCTTGAGCACATGAAGCATGATCCTTAACAGTTAGTGGGAAAACACATGGCCCAGTATAATATGAAGGCTTATGAACATGAGAAGTCCCATTGTGATGACCAGTTCAAAGGGACTAAGACTTATGAGGAAGTGTTAGAAAGAGTACAAACACTGACGTCTGACTTGCAAGCTAGTTTTCAGACCGTCAAGAAGCATAGACAAAGTGGTCTACCCAAATTATTGCAGGGAGAAGCAATCACCCTTCCTCATATACAAGAATATACTTCCCCGGGCCTTGGACAAGAAACACAAGATGAATTCAATCCTGAGGAAATTCTATGGGAGGCTCAGAGGTCCTCACAAAACGAATATACCTTACAGACAGAAAGAGAGTGGAGGCCCAAGACACCTCTCGAATCCAATAAGTCTACTCCCTTTTATAACATGTTGTTGATGTCAATGAACCTAAGGCTATGGGAGAAACAATATCTACAGAGCTAGGAAGTCCCATAACTTACTTAACCCCTTTACAGTCCACCTTCGGACTCCCACAGATGGGAGCCATATATGTTTGTGACCTCACCCACATTTCCAGAGATAAGATCCCTCCTTCTAATTAGTTTTTCAGCAAGAAGAGGAAGGTTTTTCTAAAAAAAGAAACGTATATGAGAGAAGGGGGTATGGTGAAGAAGAATAGGGTCTTAGTAGATGGCCAAAAATTGGAAGATGAGGATTTCACTACAGAGGTAGCAGGCTCTATGGGAGCCATGTAAAAAAAAACCCTTTTTACTGTGGAGAAAATGAGAACAAGGGTAAAGAAGAGTAACCACATGATTTTTGGAAGATTGATTGTTGTCATTGATGTCAAACCTAGTCATGGGTTTTGGACCGCAAGATTGTTAAAGGTATTTGGACATGATGGAAAATGCACATGCATATACAACACCCATGAATTGATAGTGTTATAACCCTAAATTGCACTATCCCTGCTTACCTGGCATCAGGCCTACTCATGCCTCTTCCTAGACAAAGCCATGTTGAGCAATTCCTCAAAAAACCACTTAAAACAAGCAACCCGCGCCCTAACTTCTTACTGGGCGCGGGAAACCGCTTGCTGTCCTTATACTGCATGCGGGCATCCGCGGGCTAACCCAAAACAGCCCGCGGGTACCTAACAAAGCAAAAAATCAGGAAAGTTTCCGCCGGGACATGAGGCTTTTTGTCAGTTAACTGGAACTCTTCGCCATGCATGGCCGAGAGTTCGCCTAAAACCCTATCTCCTTCTAGCCTATAAAAGGAGGGGTAG
>SNQJ01S0081286.1:3661-35573 GCA_010110895.2 Picea sitchensis
CTTTTCCTTCACAAATGGGTAACTTTAAATTTCCATTGCTAACACCATACATCTACAACACATGGCATCAAAATGCATGGAACGCCTTAATGGAACAAGGATATACACCTTATGTCGTACAAAAGGTAACTGAATCCACAGATGATAAGGAAAAGGTACTCTGGATGATAGAACAAACAAAAGCTCTTGGTTGTCTTACAAGTCTAGTTTCCCTTGATATAATGTTTCAACTTGATGGATGTACAAATTCACATGATGCATGGGAAAAATTAAAAACTCTCTATGGGACAATCAATGAAGTTAGGGGGATGTCAACTTGACAATGAACTAATGAGACTTCATCCTAAGGCTTTTGACAACATGCAGGATTATGTAGCAAAGGTTAATGACCTAAGAGCCCAATGTAAATAATGTAGCATAGATAAAAAGGACATACAACTTGTCTTAACTAGTCTCTCTAAACTTGGACCTGAATATGCTGCATTTGTTTCTATCCTTCACACTCATAGGTTGACTATGGGATCTGCATATATAATGCTTTCTTTTGCTTCCTTTTTCAGAAATGTTAATGCATGAGCAGGGGAACCTTCTTTCCATGGGTCTCCTTAAGCCATCTTAGTCTCAGGCTTTGTTGGTTGGTCAGTTGAAGGGATTAAAATAGTTGGGGAAATCTGACAAGAAACAAAATAAGTCAAAGAAGAAGTCATAGAAAGATCAGGCACAGTCATTGTCTGCCCCAAAAGCAGATTCCAACTCTTCTTCGAAGGGGAATTCTTAGAAGAAGGATAGGCCAACTTGTAGTTACTACAAGAAGGTTGGTCACAAGGAACATTCTTGTCATAAGAAGTAGATCGATGAGCTGAAGCATCTTTTGAAAATGAACAACATTAATCTTCCATCTTCACAACAATCCTCTACTCCGTTTTCCAAATCAGGCAAAGGGAAAGCAACTGCACTTGTTGCTACTACAAATTCTTCTCAATAGTGGATTCTTGATTAGGGTGCATCACATCACATGGGTTCTGTCAGAGAAAAGTTTTCTTTTGGAGCCTTGTTCGGTGCCCCACATTCTCATTGGGGATGACTCTCTTGTAGATGTCATCGAGAAAGGTTTTGTTGATGTTGGCACTGGTACTTTTGAGGATGTCCTCTATGTGCTCTCCGTTTATCAAATTCCCCAAAATGGAAGAAAAGTTGAGTTCATTCTAGTTTTCATCACCATCAGGGATCTTGAAGACAATGCACTTCTTGTAGTTGGTAAGGCTGATCATGAGTCTTGCATGTATCTCTCATTTTGTACTTGATTCTCATTCTACTACTTTGCTCATCCATTCAGATTATGTGAGCAAACTATGGCATGAGCGGTTTGGCCATCTCAATTTCTGCTATCTTCAACAACTCAGCACACAGGATATGGTCGTAGGTCTTCCTCGGATTAGTTTCTCAAATGGAGTTTGTTCGGGTTGTGCCTTGGGAAAGCATCTTGAGGACAAGTTCGACAATGGGAAGGTTTGGAGGGCTTCAAAAGTCCTTGGGCTGGTTCATAGTGATGTGGTAGGTCCATTTCCATCCTTGTCTTTCAACAAAGCTCGCTACTTGATCACTTTTATTGATGAATTTTCTAGATACACCCGGGTCTACTTTCTTCGGTAGAAAGGAGAAGATTTTGGCTTCAGAATATCCTTACTGAACTTGGCATCACTTTTCAAAAGCCATCAATCATCTACTGTGACAACCAGAGAGTCATTCAGATCTTGAAGAACCCCGTTCATCATCAACGAACCAAACACATCGAGATCGAGATGCATTTTCTCAGGGAGTTGATTTAGGAGTAGGTCATCAATTTGCACTATTGTCCTACAGCAATGGAGGTTTGCAAACATCTTCACCAAACCTTTCACTTAGAGCAAGTATGTCCCTCTTCCGTCTCTCTTGGGGGTGCGTGACATTTTTTCTTGGGGGGTCACTTAGCTCTTCTTGCTTCATCATCTCATGGGGNCTGTTTGAGGGGATCTTTTGTACATGGGTACCTCATTAGGCCTTGTAGCCAGGACTCATCTTTGCATCTTTGTTTACATTTCCCCCTAAGTGGGGGGGTGTTAATGTGAATAGGGTTCTTTAGCTATCCAATTCTTTCTTCGCTAGTCTTTTGCTTTAGCTCTCTTCACACTAGGTTAAGTTTACTTGGGGACTTTTTTACTTTATCCCATTTTGGTTTTGTTTTTAGTCTCTTGGGTGGCAAATCCTATATATGCTCACCCATCACTCTAATATGAGCATCTCATTTTCATCATATGCTTTGCATTGTCTTGAGTCGAATACAATTTATTCTTGCTCATTTCTAATTTATAGATTTGCTTTCGTTCATTCATTTGCATTCTTGGATGGCTTTTCAGCCAAATCTAGGGATAGAAAATGTGAAATGGATTTCTTATGGTTCTCTCTCTCAGTTGTTGCTCTACAATTTACTGCTATCGTATATGCATTATGTAACATACTAACATGTTATCAGAGCCACGAGTGTTGACATCTTGGAAATGGTGAAAGTGGATCCCAATAATTGTTAAGTCTATTGGAAGGCTGAGTTGGATAATGAATAAGCTTTGGGGTAAGAAAAGTTACGAGGCTTCTTCGACAAAAATTACGAGAAGTCCATTGACAAGAAAGCCCCATTGACAAGAGGTTTGTCGATGAGAGCCCTAGTGACAAGAGGTCCATTGATGAGCAAGATATCAGTGTTGACGAAGGGCCGAAGGCAAAGTCGATGAAGGTGGAGTGTGGATGAAGGTGAAGTCAGAGAAAGCAAATTTGACTAAAAAGAACCCAGAACTACTTACCACTAAAATTGAAAACCTGCTGAAAATATGTGCCCTGGCTCTGGAATCCAATAGAAAGGCACCAAAGAGCATTGCAATACAATTAGAAATTGTGCCCTAGTTTCTCATCTTAGAGGTTCTGAAAACCCTAGTTACTAGTCTAAAAACCCTTCTTAGCACTGCCAAGGAGAGACTATAGAATATGAGGTCCAACTGGCTAAAAACAAAATTTAAAACGCCCCTAGGCGAGTCACATTAGTGGGTCAAACGGGTCAACAAGGGCAAACTAGTTGGACCTGGGTTTGATTGGTCATGGTCATGTTTGGGCAATTCTGACCTGGGTTGGCAGTGGGGTTCAGGGCGGGTCAACTGGGGCAGACTAGTTTGACCTGGGTTTGACTGGTCAAGGTTGTGGTTGGGCAATTCTGAGCTGAACCAACCTGGCTTGGGCCACTGGTTGGGTAGAACCTTCAGTTCCTGGTCTACTCAACTAGGTCTGGAACTATTTTACACACTTGTATCAAACATGGATCTTGAGGAGCAACAAAACAAACATTCAGAACAATGCAAACACATCCTGAATCAGACTGTACAAAATTATACAAAACAATCCTGAAACAATGCAGGTCAGGCACACAACTCCATACTGTGTAGGACATACCTAAACTATGTGGGAAAACATAAGTTTTATGTACAGAAATCAAGGAAATTGTGCACAAAAGTGAAGGAAGTTGGGCATAGATTTTGAGGCAGTAGGTATGCATTCTAAGGCTGGCAGATAGGCACGGAAATTAAAGTAATTTGTAGGTAGAATTTGAAGCATTTCTGGCACAGGAGTTGAGGTAATTTGTGCATAGATTTTGAAGAATTCTTGCACAAATTTCAAGGCAGACATGGAAAAAAGGTAATGTGTAACGATGCACAAAAATCAAGGTAACAACTCTATAACAAGCCCAAAACATGTGTGAAACAATGTGCAGAACACTGGAACATGCCTGAAACAATGTGCAGAACAATGTTGCAATAGTGGTTGTAGTAGGCCGAAAACAATGCATAGAACTTTGATGTAATATACCTGAAATATGCCTGTAACAATGCATTTGGGCGTGCATGAGAGCATGTAGAGGAGGGTGTTGTCCCTTGTAGGTATCTAGGTAACGAAGAGTTAACGGATACAGTGAAGCAGATCTTGGTTGTCTAAGATGTAGTCTACCACACTAGCTCCCCCGGTATGAGGGAAACATGTGAAACTGCTGGAGTCAGGGAAGCAGGGTATACCATTTAGGATCAGCCAGTCATTATGTATTGGTGCTTGGAGGCAATCACTGGGCTAGGAAACAAGGGTAGGTAAAGAAAAATTGCAGGTGCAACGATATTGTTGAACATAAATTTCAATTTATATTGGCATTAAGTTAGTGCTAAGTGAAAGAAATCCGAAATAGAGGTGAGATAAAGCTCTAGGAGTTAGCGACAATGTTAGCTTTTGCATGCCAGAGGAGGTGGGAGAAAATTTTAGGAGGTAACTTCTTGTTTTGGGATTTAGTTTCTTCCTTTTTGGAGCTTTGTTAAAAGATGTGAAGCCTGAAAAGTTCACTTTCTGAGAAGCATGGTTAGTGGAGGCATGTAGATTTTTTTGGGTGTGAGATAGACAAGTGGTATTTTTGACTTGGGTATCTCACATCATGAGGTATTGGTAAGTTTCCTTTGTTGAAGCTAAGTCCACAATAGAAACATTTACACCGTGCAAAAGTAGGATCCATGTGGTTAAAGGGCATGAGGATTTGTAACAACAATTATCAAGCAGTAAGAAACCCATGTTTAAAAATGTGCTTTCTTGGTTTAAGTAGGAATTTGCTTTTTGTTAGTTAGATTTGAGAGTGAATTCCATATGTAGAACTTGTGTTCACAACAAGCACATGCATAGTGACAGAGAGAAAGGGCAAAGACATTATAGCTTCAATAGTGGAAGAGCATGTGTTGCAGGCTCGAGGACGCAACAATGAAGAAGTTAAAGAACATGGCGAATTCACAGGAAATAGTAGACAATAGAGATACTGATGCCAACTCACTTTGGCATCACTAATATGGGCATTTGTGTTTTCTGCATCTTTCTCTTGTGAGTAGGTTAGAGATGGATGTTGGGCTACTTGTAATTCAAAAGAAGGAAGGGAGATGTGCAACATCTTTGCCAATGGAGCAACACAAGGAGGTTGATGATATGAGTAGACTTTGGAGAGCAAGTAGAGTGTTGGAGTTTGTGCCTAGAGAGGTTTGTGGTTCGATGATTACACCAACATTATCAGGTGCTGGGTACTTTTTGTTGCTCGTTTTTCACAGAACTTATGGGTCTTCTTTCTTAAAGAAAAGTTAGATACCTTAGATGCTTTGAAGAAGTTTAGGGGAATAGTAGAAGAAGAATGTGGTAGAATGATAAGCACTGTCCAGGTGATTTAGAGGGGATTTAGAGGCAAAAAGGTGACGGTGAAAGGAAAAGTATAAGAGACTGATGGTAAGAAGATGCTGTATGGAAAATCAGTTCCAAATATTATTAGGCTGAAGCGAGCCATACAACAACATATTTGCTGAATAGGAGTCCCACTGGAGGAATTGTAGAAGTCATACTTGAGGAGGCATGGTCTAGAAAGAAAGCAAAGGTAAGCTATTTGAAAATCTTTGGTTGACTTGTGCCAAGGCAATTTGACTTGTTATTAGATGAAAACAATTGTATAGAGGCGCAAATTGCAGGTATGGATCAGCCATAAGAGAACCAATTTGCAGGCATGGGTTAGCCACATGGAGGGAAATTTCAAATTTGCAGGTGTGGATGCGACTCTCTATATATGATATGGCAGGTCCTAGAGGCCTGGTTCCTGCAGTCTGGTTTACTTTGGTACCTAGGTGTAGAAATGAGCAGTTTCTCGAAGTTGATATCAATGTCTACATCTGCGGTGAGTACGCTGAAAGTTTTGGCCAACATTACAATACTCTCATCCGGCTGAAGATTAGTGGTTGATCATGTGATTGGAAAAGTAACTTAGTTAGCATCAACCACACTGGTTACATGTCATGCAGTGAACATTACCTTTCAATTAGTAACAACTTCAAAATCTCATTTTTGGAGTAAATTTGAGAGGGTCATATGGTGTCTATAGGAGTCCTGGAGGTATGAGATTGTGGATGGTAGGAGGATTTCCAGAAGTATTGTTATTTGCAGTTGTTGATTCATTGTACAACTCAGGCAGGCAGCAGACAATTTCTACAACTTCCCTTGTCCAGATAAGTTGATTATGTTTTAGGACAGCAATTGTATGTAATGTGACCATTAAGGGAGGGTATTAGTGTAAAAGAGTATACAGTTAATGGTCATACCTTGTACTTGGATATTTAAGTTCGTACAGTTTGGAGTAAAGTTAGCATATTATGACTTTAGTTTAGCTTAAGTATTTAATTAGTTTCTAATTAAAGGAAAACAAAGTCACTGAACCTATGTGCTCGTCTAAAAGATATATTTCTGATTCTCTGAAAAATGAGAAATGTCATTTGTATGGTTGTCTCTCTCATTTGTTGCTCGGCAAATTTCTGTTTTTGTTATGTGCTTAATTTAACATCATATTTGGAAACCAAAAGTGGTATACCCAGAACACTTGCTCACCTGAACCTTCCACTCGACACTAGTTTCATGGTTATATCTATGCATCCTTTCTTTCTGTAAGAGTATATGCTTAGGATTATTTCTTTTGTTGAAAACGGTTCTCTAAAATATAGCAAGATCATTGAATTCAAATTCTTGCTGTCAGCCATGCATCATATCTATGTATTTATTCTGGAGGCTGTTTGTCATGAAAACATCCATTTATAATTCCATAATATTTCAGCTTATACGATAATGTTTTATATAAAAAATATCTGATGCTTTTATAATGTTTTGCAGTGAATATTCAATGCAACTGAATGCATCACGCATCAAAGTGCTACAAGCCCAAGATGATTTGGTTGCTTCAATGAAGGAATCTGCAGGAAAGGAAATTCTGGCTATTAGTCAGGACCACCATTTCTATAAAAGGCTTCTAAAAGATCTGATCGTGCAGGTAGAAAATAATGTGGCATATAGGTACCGATCCATTAAATTTCATTAAATTAGGAAATTGTGCCTTTTCTGCTGGTAACTAATAATATCCAAATCAATTGATTCAGGGTCTGCTGAGATTGAAGGAACCGGCATTACAACTGCGTTGCAGAAAGGCTGACAGGTGGTTTGTAGAATCTATTCTGGAAGAGGCAAAGGAGGAATATGCAGAAAAAGCAAATGTACATGCACCCCAGATAATCCTTGATGAACAAACCTATCTTCCACCTGAACCAAGGCCTGATGGAATTGGAAGTTCTTGGTAATCTTTCAAGTTTCAATTATTATGATATCTCCTTTGTATATGGTCATGACTGCTTTTCTACCAGTCTTTAATGCATTTTGTACTTGCAGTTGTCATTGAAGGCACTGACAATATCTTGTATCCATTCACAGTGCTGGAGGCATAGTTTTGGCATCAAAAGATGGAAAAATTGTTTGTGAGAACACACTTGATGCCAGATTGGATGTTGTATTCAGGCAGAAGCTTCCAGAGGTATATGACCTGAAACCTTTTTGTTAATATTTTTATCACATATTTAATAACACTGAACATTGTTATTGTGTTCTTAGAGTGATTGAACGAGTACACCCATGATTGCATGGAATTATAAAAATCTGTATTTCCTAATTATATTTTACACAAATGTATTTCAGAAGGTATTGAAAATCCTGATATAGTAAGATTTCTTTTCCTTGTTTTCTGTCATATCACCTATGAAGTTTAATTTAAGGGTAAAATTTCCATAATTTTAACAGCATAATTCTGTTTCTGGCTTTCTCTTCTCCCCAGATTCGCAAGCTTCTCTTTGGTAAAGCTGCTGCATAGGGAGCAGTGCCAGTTCTTTATCTTCAGTAATATTATTCCCTTCTGTGATGATTTTTTTAAACAACTTTATTTTTTAAATTTCTTATGAAGTCTCTGGAATCGAGGTTTGAGTTCGATTCTGAAATTTACTCTATTGTTATCCACCAGTGAATGACTTGAAAATTGTAACAATTAGAGGTATCTCCTACCTAATTGTGAGTTATTTAAAACAATGACAGTTCCATCATTCAGACTGTATTCAGGGTCCTACTGCTACTGCTAGGTTTATTCTCTTTTCATTTTGAAAGGGCATATTTTCAATGGCATTTCTAGTTAGAGGATTTTAATCCGTCGTAAGCTGAATAGAAAAATAATTAACGTGGTTTATGCCAATTGACATGCATGGAAATGTTTATTCTTGTCCTTGATATACTTATAAATTTGTAAGCATAAAATTTGCATAAAGACCTTACAAAATTAACTTCTAAAATTTAATGGATATTATGCTAGATTTTAAACAGAAAACAGTTGTGGATTGTATAGAAAGCCTGAAAAATATTTTAATTTTAGATGCTTAAATGTCAGTTTGATCTCTGTTCTGTGTCAATGGTTCCCTCTATGTAAGGTTTGTGCATACCAGGTGAGGAAATTTTCTTTGGAAAGAGTTGAATGGCACAATGTCACTCTGTCCAAGTTGTTGTGCTTGATATTGTTCCACGAGTACAGAAGTTGATAATGTTCATTGTCAGAGATGCCATTTTTTGCCATGCGATGACAACTCTTTCTAGTATCACTTGTTATTTTATTGTATTTTTAAAATCATATTAATATATACAAAAAGCTAAAACTGCACCCCAGCTATTCCTGTAGGCCCTTTAATAGCTTTTGGTGGTAATTATTCCTTTGATTACATGAAAGTTCTCATCCAAAATGAGCCTATAAGTAAAGATAGTTACAGACATGGACTTTATATGATTTGTATACCGAGAATGCTTTCTTTAAAAAACCAAGGACATCCGACCCAGACTTTATACTTACTGCTCTACCTGCAAAATGATACACGTTGAATAGGACACTGATATGCTAGAAAGCAAATGATACCTGCAACGTGTATCATTTGCTAGAAAGCAAATGATACACGTTGAATAGGACACTGATATGCTAGCTGAGAGTACTATTTGTCGTCTTCATTGCTTTTCTTTTCTATTGTTCAGTCAAAGTCTGAGCGTTATTCTTTTCCCAAAATCCTTCTGGACTTCCGTCTAAGTCCTTTGAGGTGCTCGATTTTTGCTGAGATCAATTTCTTAATTTCTTTTTCTAATGCTCTCTTCTCGTCTTTGTTACTGTCTTCCAAGTTCCTGGTTACATTACTGATGGAGATTGCTACCCTGGTGGCATAGATCTATATTTAGATGGTCCCTTTCCCTCCTAATACCTTAAATTCTTCTGGACATTCTGCTGAGTTCACTTGAAGATCTCAAATTAAAGGATGAATTAGTCCTTAGTGACACAATTTGAACATTTCATTTCTTTAACAGTCACCCATCACTTTTGAAAGAAAATGCGCCTTATCCTTGTTTATTTAAAGAGAGTTATCAGAATTGAATCTACCCTTGAAATTTGTGTGGACTTAATTGCTAAAGCTCTGGTGTCCATTTATGTGCTTTGGTTTGCCAACTCATTTGCTTCATCTAAATTTCAGGTGATATTAGTGGATTCTAATTGGTGGGTACACTTTTCAAAGCAGGCATATTTGGAAAAAGTCTTCTTTCCAAATCAATATTCCTTTTATTGGATTGATGATTTTAGATCTAATTAATAATTGTCTATCCCTCGCACATTTTAGGTGTGCTACTCCCTTCTTTAGTACCAATTTTAAACCTCTTTAGTACCAATTTTAAACCTTTCTTTAACCTGAGTGCCTCTGCAACAATTAGTAAGCCAAGTTCCAAGATTTCCTCTTTGTGCTCTTCTGTCCTGGGTTGGGAAATGTTTGTGTACATATGAGGGTAATGCTAATAAAATAAAATGGGAAAAATTTGATGTCCAAACTCTAATGTCAATAAGAGAGGGAAAAAAGAAAGAGCTGATGTTTAAAAAAAGAAATAAACCAGGATAGATCCATCTTAACACCATATCTTTTAAGCACTGAGTGCATCCCTCTCAGTGCTTAATAGATCCATGGTTAAGATGGATCTATGCTTGTATGCCCTATCTAAGTGAAAAATGTGGGCGTTCGGAATCAGCGAAAGGAGTGCATTCGGTGACTTTCTTTAGTCTTACCTTGGATCCTGTCTTGTATTCTCCACTTTTAGTCACTTTATGTTGTTTAGTGACAGGCTTCTAATTTTTGGCAATTGTATATGATTTGGTTATCATAGTTTTTGTTTTGACAAGCTCTCTGTAGGAGGAAATGTCTGCCTTGACAATAGCTTTATTTATATGTAGATTGACCTGAGAACATAGTCATCCAAGAAAATATCCGACTTTTTTGAGAACAGACTCTCTGAGCAAACCTCTTGTTAAAGGAGGTTCCAATTGAAAAAAATGTTTCCCAACTGTTAGGGATTGGAAAACATGCTCCATAATATATGTCAAGAAAATATTCTGCGAGTCCTTTGGTATAGAAGAAAGAGATAATTGAGGTTTTCTTTGCCCTATTGCACAGGTATCTTGAGGTGCTCAGGTACCTTGAGATGCCTTGGTTCATCATTTTTTACGTTTCTTCATCAATGAGAGACTTCTTTAAGCTAGCAACTTAAAAATATATTGCTTGCAAAAGACAACCTAAAGTTTTGCAAGTGCAGAGGCATCTTGAGGGGGGTCAATGTTGGCTAGTTTGTTGCACCCTTCTTTGATAGTGGATGTTTCCAATTCCCATATGGATCCCCAAATGATGTAGCAATCTTCATTTTCATTGAGTGGTTTGAAAGGGAGAACTTTGAACACTAAAATTTCATGCTGGGTTATATTTTTCTGTCATAACTTTTAATAACTCATTACTTTCTTGTCTGTAACTGTGAGTGGAAATTAAAGTACTTAATATGTTAATCTTCTTATGGCAAGTTCAATTATTCAATGATAAAGATCAATTAATGCTTTTTAAAGTTTTTCTTATAATGCATTGTAATGGAATACCTTGTTTAACACTCATATATTGTTCTGTGCCCGACCTAGAATTGAGATCATGGAAGGTTTGACCCAACTTCCAAGTTATGTTATTATTTATGCACATAAATAATTCAGGGATATTTGTTGGTTGCTTATCATTTAATTCAACTTAAAATTAAAATTTATAGGTCCTTGTATATTATTTCTGTAAAGATAGTCTTCCTTTTCAGAATATNGGTTACATTACTGATGGAGATTGCTACCCTGGTGGCATAGATCTATATTTAGATGGTCCCTTTCCCTCCTAATACCTTAAATTCTTCTGGACATTCTGCTGAGTTCACTTGAAGATCTCAAATTAAAGGATGAATTAGTCCTTAGTGACACAATTTGAACATTTCATTTCTTTAACAGTCACCCATCACTTTTGAAAGAAAATGCGCCTTATCCTTGTTTATTTAAAGAGAGTTATCAGAATTGAATCTACCCTTGAAATTTGTGTGGACTTAATTGCTAAAGCTCTGGTGTCCATTTATGTGCTTTGGTTTGCCAACTCATTTGCTTCATCTAAATTTCAGGTGATATTAGTGGATTCTAATTGGTGGGTACACTTTTCAAAGCAGGCATATTTGGAAAAAGTCTTCTTTCCAAATCAATATTCCTTTTATTGGATTGATGATTTTAGATCTAATTAATAATTGTCTATCCCTCGCACATTTTAGGTGTGCTACTCCCTTCTTTAGTACCAATTTTAAACCTCTTTAGTACCAATTTTAAACCTTTCTTTAACCTGAGTGCCTCTGCAACAATTAGTAAGCCAAGTTCCAAGATTTCCTCTTTGTGCTCTTCTGTCCTGGGTTGGGAAATGTTTGTGTACATATGAGGGTAATGCTAATAAAATAAAATGGGAAAAATTTGATGTCCAAACTCTAATGTCAATAAGAGAGGGAAAAAAGAAAGAGCTGATGTTTAAAAAAAGAAATAAACCAGGATAGATCCATCTTAACACCATATCTTTTAAGCACTGAGTGCATCCCTCTCAGTGCTTAATAGATCCATGGTTAAGATGGATCTATGCTTGTATGCCCTATCTAAGTGAAAAATGTGGGCGTTCGGAATCAGCGAAAGGAGTGCATTCGGTGACTTTCTTTAGTCTTACCTTGGATCCTGTCTTGTATTCTCCACTTTTAGTCACTTTATGTTGTTTAGTGACAGGCTTCTAATTTTTGGCAATTGTATATGATTTGGTTATCATAGTTTTTGTTTTGACAAGCTCTCTGTAGGAGGAAATGTCTGCCTTGACAATAGCTTTATTTATATGTAGATTGACCTGAGAACATAGTCATCCAAGAAAATATCCGACTTTTTTGAGAACAGACTCTCTGAGCAAACCTCTTGTTAAAGGAGGTTCCAATTGAAAAAAATGTTTCCCAACTGTTAGGGATTGGAAAACATGCTCCATAATATATGTCAAGAAAATATTCTGCGAGTCCTTTGGTATAGAAGAAAGAGATAATTGAGGTTTTCTTTGCCCTATTGCACAGGTATCTTGAGGTGCTCAGGTACCTTGAGATGCCTTGGTTCATCATTTTTTACGTTTCTTCATCAATGAGAGACTTCTTTAAGCTAGCAACTTAAAAATATATTGCTTGCAAAAGACAACCTAAAGTTTTGCAAGTGCAGAGGCATCTTGAGGGGGGTCAATGTTGGCTAGTTTGTTGCACCCTTCTTTGATAGTGGATGTTTCCAATTCCCATATGGATCCCCAAATGATGTAGCAATCTTCATTTTCATTGAGTGGTTTGAAAGGGAGAACTTTGAACACTAAAATTTCATGCTGGGTTATATTTTTCTGTCATAACTTTTAATAACTCATTACTTTCTTGTCTGTAACTGTGAGTGGAAATTAAAGTACTTAATATGTTAATCTTCTTATGGCAAGTTCAATTATTCAATGATAAAGATCAATTAATGCTTTTTAAAGTTTTTCTTATAATGCATTGTAATGGAATACCTTGTTTAACACTCATATATTGTTCTGTGCCCGACCTAGAATTGAGATCATGGAAGGTTTGACCCAACTTCCAAGTTATGTTATTATTTATGCACATAAATAATTCAGGGATATTTGTTGGTTGCTTATCATTTAATTCAACTTAAAATTAAAATTTATAGGTCCTTGTATATTATTTCTGTAAAGATAGTCTTCCTTTTCAGAATATGAAATAATTGCAATTTTTTTTAGCATACTTGAGTGTATTGCCGAATCTAAATGTTCTTGATGTATTTCTCAAGACTTTAGGCAACTAGTGGTTCCTGCTAAGTTATGTGGACAATGTTAAATGATTATAATGTGCAAGGCATTATAACTAGTGAAAACATTGCATCTTACTTTGTTGTTGAAGACATTGCAGCATATATTGTTATTGCATTAGGAGCTATGAATCATCTGTCAAGATGTTTATTTCTTATATGTATGTCTAAACAATCATGAAAATAATTTGCCACAGATTGGTACATTTTTTACTATAATTTTTTTAATTGCCAAATCATACATATAGCCCTAAAAATGGATAATTCAATTCTTTTAGGAGCTATGTTTGCTCTTAGTTAGATATGAGCTTTGTATTGACCCATAGTATATAGTGGTTAGGGTTGTACCAGGATAGACCTTGACTTTGGTCTCATATGTAGTTCCATACTTTTTAGGATACCACATTCTCTTTAGGCCTTGGAAGGTTTACATTAATCATGTTCATTATAGGGCATGCTCCTAGTGATTTAAGGCATCCTCTAAAGACTCTTTTGTAACAAGCCAAATGATAAAAATACCAATAGTTAACCTTTTGGTGCTGAGGAGAGGGTTGGCGTACATGTATAAGAAATGTTGGCTCATGGTGGGAAAACAATGTGTTTTATAAATCAGAAACTCTAATATGGTGGATCATTAGTGAAAACACTAGGTCTACTAACCATTCTAACAAATTTAAATTCATGGCATTACTAGTTGGCATTGGTTTAAAAGGTTTTGTAAGTGTGTTGCTTCATGACAAACTATGAGATGTTCTAATAGTTTATTTGTTGCTTGGAAGTCAATATTTACATGATGGATTCTATACAAATATATAATCAATTGCCACATTAAACCATTCAAGAACCATGACATTTTCTCCTTATTCACATGAACAACATTATTATTTTGTTTGAAAGTGGCATAAGAGAATTGTTGAATTAGAGGTACATCTACTACTGTATGAGAGGTGCACACTTTTCCAAAATTTGTTTAAATAAAATACATCCTCCTTTAAAAAGAAATGCTGAAATATTGCATCTCAAGGAAAGATGAAGTGAGATGATATTCCTGGAAAACCCTCTTAACCTAGAGATCAAGATAGCTAACAATGAGTGAATATTTGTTGTTCGTTTAAGGGATTTTTATAATGTTTAAAGACACATGATTTGAGAATTGTTCATAATGTCATTGTTCAACTACTTTAAGACATTTTTAGTATTATAATTTGATTCTTTGCTTCTGAACAATATTTACATTTTTAAAGAAATGGGCTTTTATGCCATGTTTCTAGAAGGGAGGTCATTGTCATCAATGCAAGCAAATTTGTGCTTTGTGGAATACTTGTATTTGGGTGGTAGTAAAATACACAAGCAATTTGGAAAACTTATTTGCTAGTACTTATATGAGTGCCTCTTTCTTTGTACTTGCATTTGAAGAGAAGGGAGCAGAGCGACCTCACCTTCTAGCTGGGTTTTTTCTCGTATTGGATTTCTCAAGTTATATCTTGTGTTTATTTGTGGATGGATGTGAATATTTATTTATGTTCTCTATTTTTCGCATTTCAATTATTTCATATATTTTAAGCAGAAACCAATAATTAAAGAATCCGAGATCTAAAGGAAATTAACCTTCGTAGCAAAGATTTAAGTATTTTATTAGATATGTTGTGACGAACTATCTAGGAGAATATCCATGACAGTTTACAAATCATATTGATATTAGATCTGGTTTTCTTGGGGTATTTGTGGAAAGTTGCAGAGATCCGATAATCAATTCCAGAAGAAAGTTGTAGAACCCTAGCCACAACCGACGAGTATGTTCATAACAACCCTTGAGATCCAGCCGAGTAGAGATTTGCGACACTGGAAGAGCAAGTCGTTGAAATATTTCACAATATGTCCCTCCTCATGGCGGCTCTAGTAAGCAAGCTCAGAGCGTTCAGAGAAGTTGGAGGCTCAAACTCAAAGATCGGATCAGACGAGAAAACAAGGGATAATGAAGACCTAGAAAATGAGTTGTGGAAAGAACCCGAGAAAGAGTAGCTAAGCTCTAGTACCATAAACCTTTCACTTTCTTTAAAACTGAATCATTGGTTGCAACAACTAGAAGTTTATTTCAACGTTCAACATACAGATTAAGAACAAAATATATCATTTGCTAGATTGAAGTTAGAGGGTCATGCTTTAACATGGTGGGAAAACCATACATGAATAGTTAGGCTAGAGGGTGATATGCCAATAACTAGGTGGGAGGACTTCAAAACCCTCATCAAGTCTCAATTCTACCCCATCGGGTATGTAGAGGACCAATGGATCCAACGACACTATTTCAGGAAGAAAGGGCAGAGTGTACATGACTACAACACTGAGTTTAGGAGGATGGCCATCATGCTGGGTATTTCTCCCAAGAACCCAGATGTACTCAAGTATCTGGGGGGCCTATATAGTGATCTACGAAAAAAAGTGATGCTTTTTAAGCCAAAGACAATGGACGAGGCATGTGTACATGCACAATATCTGGAAAATATAGGCCACAAGAAAGGGAAGCCAAGCGGTTCCAAGCATAAAGAGCACCAAGAAGCTTCCAAGGAGGGGAAGAAGTGGAAAGGGGGAAATGATAAGAAGATGACGACCACTGCACATTAGTGCAAGGATCCTAACAACCATTGTAACCATTGAAATATTAGTGGGCACACTGAGAAAAAGTGTTGGAAACTACATCCATATTTGAACCTAAAGAATCACAAGAAGGATGCAAAGAAAAATAAAATTCTTGCCACTGATTTGAGCAACTAGGTTGAAAAAAACTCCACCGTGGATGAGGAGATTGTTTGCACATCAGTGCATAAGTAAGTGAACTTGAGTATCCTTAATCACTAGGAAGAAAATGAGGTGGCCAAACTCTTCCACATCAAGATCCAAGTCAACAAGACCAAGATAGATGCCTTGTTCGACTCTAGTTCACAGGGTAATCTCATAGCAACGGATTTGGTCAACAAGCATGGATTGGAGGTTCACGATCATCTTAGTCCATATCCATTGGAATGGGTAAACAATGATGCAAAGATAAAGGTAACAAACAAATGTAAGATTAAATTTGTTGTAAGTGTTGATTTTATTGATGAAGCAAAATTTGACGTGGAGTAGTGTTTGGAAGCCTCTACATGTGTATGAGGGATGCAATTTTCATGCAGAGAGCCAATCGGTACCAATTAATCACGGATGTCAAGTCCTACAACATCAACACACATAAAGAAAAATCAAATATTTGACTAGTAAATGCCAACTAAGCTAAAAGTTGATTAGTTCCAGTAAGAAATATGTTTTGCTTTTCTTAAGAGAATCAGATTGAGGATGAGTTGATAAGAGTAAATGCATCCCTGGAGGGGTGTACTCAAGAGCAAAAACATCAGTTGGAGGGGTCTCTACAGGCATACAAATGAGTATTCTAGGAGCCTAAAAGGATACCACCCAAGAGGGAAGTGGAGCACGAAATACAATTATTGACAGACTCCCCATTGTCGAATATTGGGTTGTATAAAAAGTCCGTGTCAAAAGAAAATGAAGTGAAGAAGTAGTTGCAACAACTGTTGGAGCAGGGGGTGATTCGACCATAGACCTCACCTTGTGGGTCACCTATCGTAGTTTTACCAAAGAAGGATGTAACTTGGCTAATGTGTATCGACTATAGAGAATTGAATAATAATACGCTAAAAAATCGATACGCTCCACCCAATATTGATGATCTGTTAGATTAGTTGCAACACAAAATATTTGACCAAGTTGGATATCAAATCAGGATACCACTAGGTACACGTCAAGGAAGAAGGCACTTGGAATGGTGCTTTCAAGACAAGGCAAGGTTTGTATGAATGGTTGGTCATGTCATTTGGTTTATGTAATGCACCAACTACATTTACGAGATTGATGGATGATGTATTACGCCCATATATAGATTAATTTGTTATAGTTTATTTGGATGAATAACAGTTTATAGTGCTACTTGGGAAGATGGCATCTTACATCTCATGCAGGTGTTAGAGACTCTGAAGAAGCACTAGCTATTGACTAACCTCAAGAAATGTGAGTTTAATCAGTAGTCTTTGGTGTATTTGTGGTATGTGGTCGGTGGAGGGGAGCTCAAGATAGATCCTGCAAAGATAGAGACTATCATGAAGTGTCCAGTCCCTACAAATGCCATTGAAGTTAGGAGTTTTGTTGGGGTAACATAGTACTTGTGAAAGTTCATAGCTTCATTTTTAGCGGTAGCTGCACCACTCACACCGTAACGAGTGGTAAGATTTTCCAGTGGGGGAAAAATAAGTAGAAGGCTTTCAATGGGATGAAAAGAAATATTAGTCAAGCACCAGTTCTTGCATTAACAAACTTACAAAATCCTATTGAAGTGGAGACATATGCAAGTGGGTATGCCACGAGAGAAGTTTTGATGCAAGGAGGAAGGCCTCTATGCTATCATTCTAAAATATTTCATGTGGCAGTTCTCAACTACACTACCTATGACATGGAACTCTATGCCCTGGTTCAAGTTGTCAAAAAATGGAAGCACTATCTGATGGGAAAGGAGACAAGCATCCACACAAATCACCAACCACTACAATATTTGCACGTTCAAAGTAAGCTACAACAAACCAAACATTACAAGTGGATGGGGTTTTTACAACAATTTCATCTAGTCACAAAGTATAAGAAGGGAAACACAAATAGATTGGTAGACATGCTTTCAAGGCCACCCACATCCAATATTACAGCTTTGGGAACTTTCATGCACATGGATCCTTTTACCCATGATGCATATAGAGATGCATACATAGAAGATGATGACTTAAAGGAGGTGTTTCAACAACTACATGGACAAACTCATATAGAAGAAGGTGATGGCAAGACTGACTATCATTTCTAGAATGGGTTACTCTACAAGCTCGACAAGCTCTATGTCCCTAAAGGTGAACGATGGTAGCTTATCAAAGAGGATCACACCTCATAGGTTGCAAGACATTTTGGAATTGGGAAGATAACTGCCAACTTACAGAGGTATGTGTATTGGCCTATAATGCAAGAAGATGTGTAGCACTGTATATTAGAGGATGTATACTTTGTTGTACTAGTAAGCCCAGTAACATGAGGCAAGGTCTATACCATCCCTCACATGTACCCATTCGACCTTGGGAAAACATTTCCATGGATTTTATGGGAGGTTTGCCAACAACCAGGAAGGGACATGACTAACAATTTGTGGCAGTTGACAAGTTCAACAAGATGTGCATTCTCATGCCTTGTAAAAACACCATCAAAGGAAAATAATCAACAAACATGTTCTTTGAATAGGTTTGGGTGCACTTTGGGATACTAAGGAGCATCATCTCAGACATGGATACCCGATTTCTTAGTACATTTTGGACTACATCGTGGGAGAAGATGGATATGAAGTTGAAGATATATACAACATTCCATCCACAGACATATGGGAAGACAAAAGTAGTCAACACAGATTTGGTGCAACTTTTGATGGGCCAGAATCATAAGCTTCCAAGGTCCTAGGATGAAAATATGATCTACATACAACACTCTTATAATAGAACAGTCCACACTTCTACTAGTAATTCACCTTTCGAAACTTGCTTTGGATATTTTCCACCTTCACCCTTGGATGTTGTGTATGGAAAACAAGGAGTGAGAGAGGACCTCACAGGAGATGCATTGAGAGTAGAAAAATTAGTTGAGAATATTAGACAAATCCATTTGCAAGTATAGGAGACAATGAATAATTCACAGGAAAAATACAAGGTCAAACATGGTCAACACAACCAATAAGTCATTCAACGTGGGAGACAGAGTTTGGTTATAGCCGAACAAGCAAAGACTATAGGGTCCTAGTAAGAAGATCAAGTCTATGTGGTATGGACATTTTGATATATTAGAGAAGGTGGGAAATAATGCCTATAGACTTAGCCTACCCCCATACATGCACATTTATTCAGTGGTGAATGTGGAGAATGTCAAACTCTACGAGCCTTCAATGTTGGATCAAAAGAAGGAGCAAGTCCTACCTTCTATAGAGGACTTAGCACCATATGCTTGAGTTGGAAAATGACACAATTTTGTAGTCAAAAACTACAAGATAGGGTCAACATGACCTTTGGTAGATTGGGTTGAAAGGACAACTTGTAGGAAAAACAAAGTGGTACTGTAGAGAGAAGGTAGAGAAAAAATTTCCTCACCTCATTCTGTAAAGCTTTTGGAGATCAAAAGTCTCCCTAAATGTGGAGGTGTGATCCATTTTGGATCATTATATTATTTTTCATCTATCTCGATGCTTTCAAAGTGGAAATAATTGGAGGAATCAACTTGTAGGGTCATTTTAATGGTCGATCCTAGTTTGAAAAATTGGGGTTTGAAACCTTCTGGAGCCATTTTGAGGCATACAACGACATTTTTTGGGGTTAAAGATTTCTCTGCTTTAACATAGATCCCTTGACGCTATTCTACACATCGATACCTTTCCAATGGTGCAAAAATCGTGTCAATCAAAGTTTGTATGCAAAAGTTATGCCTTTCGCAAGTTGATCTACCATGTTAACCACAATGGTACGAGCAGATGCCACATCAACCTGCATTACTCACGCATATGGGGCTAGCCATGTATGGTATTTCAAGAATATTCTAGAAGGTCCAAAACCTTATCACAATTGAAGGTTGAGGAAGTCAAAACCCTACTCGTAGATGGCTATTGGGTGATGTTAAATACCGTGTTGCTAGGAGGAGAAGGGGTTCCATTACTTAACATTGTATTTGTTCCATAGTTGAGAAGAACACCTAGGAGTGGTATTTTGAAAGCATATCAGAGGAGGGGAGATTTTGTAGCAGCCATATAGGCCACAATGTCAAAGGAAACTCCATAGAGAGTGCCTCTTTTTTGTACTTTCATTTGAAGAAAAGAGAGCAGAGCAACCTCACTTTTTAATTGGGTTTTTGCTCATATTGGGTTCCTCGAGTTATATTTTGTGTTGATTTGTGAATGGCGTGTCAGTATTTATTTCTTTTCTTTATTTTCCACATTTCAATTATTTCATACATTTTAAGTAGAAAACCAATAATTAAAGAATCTGACGTCCAAACAAAATTAACCTTCGCAGTAAATATTTCTCTATTTTATTAGATCTGCTGTGATGAACTGTCCAGTTGGATATCCACGACAACTTACAGATCACGTATTGTGGAAATGAACAACCTTTTGAGAGAATTTGTTAAAGTAAATATTTATTTATAATGGTCAATTATATATTAGACTTAGGTATTAATAAAGTCAATTTGACTTTATTGCATTTCTCGGTCTATCCCACATTCATCAAATGGAATGACTCGACTTGCTTGTAATTCTATATAAGAAATCTTTCACTTTCTCTTTATGAAATGCAATACCGAGAACTCTTTCGAGTTATCTTGGTTTCTTTATGTGATCGATTTTTGTAATACGGTATCAGAGCTCAGGTAGAGTCACAGATTCTGTGAGAGTGTGAAGGCCTAGGAACTACTGTCAATAGAGACAAATTGATGAATCACTATCGTATCACATTGAAAAGCCAAAAGTGTTTCACTAAAACTAGGTATTATTTTGTTTTAATTCTGAAGCAAGGTCATTTAAAAAAAAATTGAAATTCCATTTTCAACCACCATACAACAATTTTCAGTCGCCATTCCCAGCCATTGTACAAAATAGTTGTACACTTGTACGGAATTCATACAGTGGTACAGATATGTACACAACCATATAGAATTACTCAAAAAAGTGTTGTAAAAATCAATTTATAGCCTAGATTAGTCTTATTTCTCACTTTTCTCGACAATTTTAGCTGTTGATTTGTTATTTTTCAGTAGATCCAAGGATAAAACGATTTTTTTGGTGTTATTTATTAACAAATCTCTGTGTTTTTCATTTGGTTAAGAGAATATTTGAGTCTTATTGGGTTGGTGGTCAGTAGATTTTCCTAGAGGTCCGTGTTTTTGGGAATATTTATTATAAATCTTCAAGTTTTCCAACATATTACTATGTTTTTGGGTTATCTTTAACATTCACCTATGACATTTTTACCCAAAATCATGCTGGAAGGGAGTTATAGGTTCACATACAAGAACTACAACACATGGAAGCAACAAATGCTGACCATTTTTTAGTATAGGTGCTTGACAAATATTGTCCTTGGTAAACTTAGCTGGCCTATAGTTGCAGGTAAAGACCAGGATAAGTTTAATGAGAAAGACAAAGAACCTATGATGTTGATTAAATTATCTATGATAGATGAGATGCTTACAGAGGTCTAGATAGGTAAGCCTTCCTTAGCAATCTGGACTCATTTCAAATATTTTCATGAGACATCGGACAAGGGTAGATCCTTCTTCCTGAAGAACATATTGTTTTTGATGATGATGGATGAGCATGCATCCCTCTAGGAGAATTTGCCTAATATAAAAAATATTTGGGAATAACTGATGGCTATTGGTCAAGAGGTAAATGAAGAAGACATGGTGGTAATCACACTGAAAATTTTACCACATGAGTACGGGCACTTTATTGAGTCCATGAACATCATTTCTACGAATGTTGACCTAAATTTTGATGAGCCTTGAAATAATCTCTTACAACAAGACATATGGAAGAAACAATTTGGTATTAGTAGTGAGAGAGAGGGTTATGAGCAAACCTTTTCCGCCAAATTAAAGGGCAAAGACAAATGGACCAAAAAGAAAGGACAAAGCAATGGTGATGATGTCACCAATGATCAAAATACCATCAAATGCTATTAAAATGGAAAGGAGGGCCATATGAAGCAACATTGTAGAAAGAGGTTGGTTGACTAGAAAACTAACCAAGGAGATCCTCAACAACGGGTTCATATCGCAAAGAATACATAGGAGACCTTTTCTCCTACAAAAAAAGATGAGCACCTTTCGACTTGTTCTAGCCATGGTAGCGTATTTTGGTTGGAAGGTCCATCGGATAGACGTGAAGAGTTCCTTCTGTTGAATATTGAGTAGCTTCGGAAGATATCCTTATTGTATTTGACCAAGAAAAACCCTAAATAATGTTATTATATTATATTTAAGAGGACCCTATTGTGCCTTTGTAAAAGTCGGCCCTATTGTGCCTTGACAATTAAAATGTAAATTAAAAGGGTAAAGTGACAGGTCGGCCCAGACCTAATTTAGGCAGGCCAGACTACTTATAATGGAGGTTAGCACCTCACTTGGACACACACAACACAAGTTTTATGTCTACAGAAGAAGTGTGTAAGTCTTGAAGGAAGAATCTATTGAAGCTAGGTGTGACATTGTGAAGGTTCTTGGTCTATATCTTGGATACATATTGGTTAAGTGGTACACTACTCTTCCCTAGTCAAGGGTTAGAGGAGGATCTTCTGCTTTGTTAGTTCTCTCTTGGAGAGAAGCATTGTTCTTGGTTGGAAAATCTATATTGAGGAAGTTTGCTAGGTTTTTACCCTTAGGGGGTTTTCCCAGGATAAATATTGCGCATGCTGTGAATGTTATTCTTTTAATGATCCTTTATATGCAATTATTGTGCTAATAGTTTAATAAGTAAAATAACACTAATCGAGTTAACTGCTTAAGTAGAAAAATCAACATGGTATCAGAGCAGACTTGAAACAAGGCATCTTCACAACACATAAGAACTCACTGAAGAAGATAAGAGATTAGGAAGACTCTCCTAACCCTAGCACACCACCTCATGTGCATAAACTTTTAGTTTGATGAAATTTTATAAATTGCAACTGCAACTGCTGTTGCAGCTGCTACAACTACCTGCAATTGCATAAATCCTAAGTGTGAAGTTTTCCCTATTTAAAGAGAACGTTGGAGAAAGTAACCACACCCATGAAACCTCCTAGGCATGGAAAATCCATTCCCTGGATCAGAACTCAAGATTTCACAAGTTGAAAAATTAGGGTTTCCTCATAAACCTAGGTCTGGTTGCAGCTGCCTCAGATTTTGTGACAGATAATTCAGTAGATTGTGGGAAGACTATACTCAAGAAGAAACCATATTAGAGGCAAGAAAGGAAAAGACAGAAAGCCAAGAAGATCAAGCGCTAAAAAATCACACAAGAAAATGAAAGAACAAGAAAGAAGTCCACTCTCACAAAATATTTCAGAAGGCTCATAAAGGACAAGATTCTCATAAATATTTCTCAAGCTTCAGATGCTTCATTTGCCAGAAGATGGGACATATTGCAAGAAATTTTCCCCAAGAAAAATACTAGAATAAAACCAGGAAGGCTAAAAGATATCATGCTCATTTCGCAGGAGAAGATGAACCTGATCAGAAAAGGACAAAGGAAGATGATTCAGATGAACTATATCTTCTATGATATAGGACTTGGCGCTTCCGAAGCACTTGATCCATATCAAGTGATATTAATAGCAATATCTTGTTTCTTCCCACATTAAAACTTCAAGAAGTAAAAGATCTAGAGAAGTGTTGTATCATGGGGGTCAAGTACAAATTGTGAAGAAGTATCACTATCCATCCACACATCGTACCGATCAAACAAACAATCTGACAATGCATGCTCTAGGTATGCACCCTTCATAATTTGATTTCAATTTCTTTTAAGTTTTAGAACATTAGACTTTATGAATTTTTATCTTAGCTTGTTGGATCATTATCCCTGGTACGATAATCCAACAAGGCCTCATTTAAAATCAAGAAATAGTTTCTGTGCTCGAGGGTGGAATATGTGAATGCCTATGGTTGGGTGACAATGTTGTGACATTGTCTATGGTAAAATGAGCACATTAGAATAGAACTCACAGTGTCCTGCGATTTCTTGATGAGAAGACCTAGTTAGTGGATAATAAGGCCACCTTGATAGGAAGTAGAATTTGTTTGAAGTCTGACACAATTTTTGATATTAAGACTTGGTAACCAAACACCAAGTATATCTTCTAGAGACTCTCAGAATGTTGCAAGACTCAGAGGGAGTAGGAAAATTTAGTAGAGCCATAAGGGCCTACCCAGAATCATTGAAGTAATCAGGAAGAGATCAACATGGTCCCAAGACACTTTCCAAGATGCAAATCCATATAGCATAGACTAGCCATATCATGAGGCCCAGATGGCTCCACATGTGGTGAGGCAGGTGGCCCCACCAAGTATCAAATTAGAAGAAGTTAGAGTTTAGAGGGAGTCAACCCTCACGATCTAATAGGGAGGAGAAACCTCCCCATGATAATTCATAGATATGTACAAAGCCTGATTTGTGTCCAGAGGATTCTCCCAACAAGAGGAAGAAGACTATGACGAGACACTTTCTTCGGTAATAAGAAAAAGTATATATAGAACAACCATAATACATTAAAAGAAGCTGATGTAATATGAGATTCATTGGGAGAAAATGAATCTATTATCGTGATGGAGTAGAGGAGCTACTCTCAAAGTTCAGAAGCTACAGTGAGAATGGAGCAATCATTCTCAGTTTTAGAAAAAGAAATTGCAGGTGCAGAGTACCAGTTCCAGAAGGAATAGTTATAGAGAGAGCAGATGACATACTCTTTGACAATGAGACAAATAGTGCTTTGTAGAAATCACATAGAGCCATCACATGATTGTGCAGATTGAATTGCAACTGAGAAAGGGTATTAGTTTGGTACAATATGATGTGAAAATTTGGTTCGAAGAACACGAGGACATATATATATGTTTTGCGGTGAAATACATGTTCACCTGATTATGGGAAAACATGTGATTAGGTACCTAAAGGGTACAATTGATTATGGACCTAGATATATCTCAGATTATGAGATAATATTGTAGGGCTACATAGATTGAGATTGGGAAGGAAGTGTCACATAACTGAAAAGTACATCCAGATGTTGCTTTAGTATGAGATCAGTTGTGATCTCATGACTCAATGAGAAGCAGACCTATATGGCACTCAATTCCGTAGAAGCATAGCATGTGGCAACATGGTTAGCTTGTGGCAAAGCATCATGGATTCAGAATTTGGTTACATAATTGTTTGATCTCGAGATGGAGGAAACCTGTATCTTTTATGACAACCAGAGTTGCATAAAGTTGTCAGTGAATCCAATGTGTCATGAAAAGTGAAAGCATATCGAGATCAAGTACCATTATATCCGAGAGATGATACATAAGGGAGAAATAAATCTCTAGTATGTTCCTATCGATGAGCTTGTAGTAGATGTGTTGACCAAGCCCCTATCCAGAGTTAATTTCGATTATTTTAGAGACAAGCTTGGAGTGATCCAGAAAGACTTCTTCAATAGTAAGATTTGATCCCTAGTAGAGGGAAGAGATGTGATTCCCAGTAGAGGGAAGTGATGTGATTCCCAATAGAGGGAAGTGATGTGATCCCCAGTAGAGGAAGCTAACCCAGTGCAGGTTGGTAACCCCAACACATGTTGGTATGCTATCCAAGTGTAGGTTGGTAACCCTGGCGCAGGCTGGTATGCTACCCCAACACATGCTGGTACACTACCCCAACGCAGGCTGGTATGCTACCCCAACGCAGGTTGGTAACCCCAATGCAGGTTGGTAACCCCAACGCAGGCTGGTACACTACCCTAGCATAGGTTGGTAACCCCAACGCAAGCTGGTATGCTACCCCAACGTAGGTTGGTAACTCCAATGCAGGATGGTACACTACCCTAGTGTAGGTTGGTAACCTCAATGCTGGCTGGTATGCTACCCCAATGTAGGTTGGTATGCTACTCCAATGCATGATGGTATGTTAACCCCAACATAGGTTGGTATGCTACTCCAACGCAGGTTGATACACTACTCGAGTTAAATTGCAAAGATTCCTATGATATATAGATTCATGATTAACAACAAGACAATGACCAAGCATGCAGAAGAGAAGAAGTAGTGATGATGACCATGATGAAAAGAATACCTTCCTTGCTAAGAGGGAGTGTTGAAGATGTATATTTTAACCTTGTACAATATTTTACTACAAACAAATTTTCAATAAAAAAACAAAAAATATACAATGGAAAATACACACATTACACAGAGATTTTTTCCTTGGAGACCCAAACTAGGAAAACCAACATATTCTATATTCATTCATTGTGATACATTGTTTACAATACAATATACATATAGAAGCCAACTATATCGCACTCCTTACATAATTCTTCAAATTAATTCCCACAGAACTCTCCGCCATTATCTGTCATCAACACCTTAATTCTTTTCTCTTTTTGATTCTCAACAAGGGCCTTAAACTCTTTAATCCTGTCAAAGACTTCATATTTATTTCTAAGAAAATATATCCAAGTATTCCTTGAGAATTCATCTATAAATGAGACATAATACACAAATTTTCCCAATGATGGAATTGACACAGGTCCAAACACATCATTGTGAACTAGCTGTAAAATTCCTTCTGCCCTGGTTGCACTAGAGGGGAATCTTACCCGATTCTGCTTCCCATATACACAATGTTCACATAAATCAAAATCCAAAGAGAGGTTAGACATACCTTCAACCATACCTTTACCATGTAGTAGTTGAAGGCCCTTCTCTATGATATGCCCCAGTCTTTGATGCCACAACATAACCTTTTCTCCAGAGACTGTAGGAGTTCTTTCTTCTTCAACTCCAATATTAGGAACAATGGAACTATTACACCCCTCACTAATAGTGTTTTTTCACATTTTATACATATTTCCAAACCGAACTCCCTTCAACAACACCATTGCTCCTCGAACCATCCTGGAAGTTTCCTTTTTCAAATATTGTTTTTACCCCTGCATCGTCCATTTTTCTTACATAAATCAAAATTTTAGCCAATCCTGGGATGTGCAGAGCACCAAGTAGTGTTATAATCCTTCCATATATGAGCCTCAACTTGAATTTTCCTCATCCTATGATTCTAGTTGTTGATTCATCACCTAGGAAAATATTACCTCCATCATACCTTTCATCTTCATAAAACCACTCCCTGTGGGGAGTCATATGAAAGGATGCACGTGAGTCAAACAACCATGCCTCATGATCTGCATGTGTGCTTGAATAATCCAAGTACACATCCCATCCTTCTTCCTTGGAGGTCTTTTATTCTGTAGAAGGAGCTTCTTCAAATCCCTTCTTTTTCTCAACTTTGGATCTACATTGCTTCTTCAAATCCCTTCTTTTCCACATCTCGAACATACCTTCTTCAAATCCCTTATTCTGTAGAAGGAGATTCTTCAAATCCCTTCTTTTCCACATCTCGAACATACCTTTACAAACTTTCCAGGAGACTTAGATCTCCCACTTGAGGACTTAGATCTATTTCTTTCCTGGGAGTGTCCTCTTGCAAATAATACATCTATGCTCTGTCCCTCCATGTTCTTCTGTCTCATCTCCTCCAACAACAAGGATGAGACCACTTCATCAAACTTCAAGGCAGTTGTATTACTACCTATGGCCACAACAAGACTATCCCACGAGTCTGGTAAAGAGCACAATAAACTGATACACTTATCTTCATCTGAAATTTTAATCTCAACATATACTAACTGACTTACCACAGTATTGAAGGCGTTCAAATGCTCTGCCATTGAGTCTCCATCTCTCATCCTCAGGTTATACAACTTCTTTCCCAGGAATAACTTATTTACTAGGGACTTAGACTGATACAACTTCCCCAACTTATCCCATAAATATTTGGCTGTAGCTTCCTCTGACACATTCAGTAATACTAAATCCGAGAGACACAGTCAGATTGTGCTCTTCGCCTTCCGACTCAACTTTTTCCAGTCATCTATTGAAGTTCCTGTAGGTGCAATACCTGGATCCACTGCGATCCACTAATCTCTGTCCACCAACAGATATTCCATATTGAGCTTTCACAACTCAAAAATTTTCCCATTAAACTTCTCGATCTCCATTTTCAAACTGCTCGCCATTTCTTTTCACTTGAAAAATCAATACCACATATCTCCCACTGTAACAAGGCTTATCACAGACCTGATCCAAACCCTTGACCACAAAGGCATCCCCGTGAAGCCAAAAAATCTCTTATACCAAATGTATATTTTAAACTTGTACAATATTTTACTGCAAACACATTTTCAATAAAAGAACATAAAAGATACAATGGAAAATACACACATTACACACAGATTTTTCCCCTGGAAACCCAAATCGGGAAAACCAACATATTCTATATTCATTCATTGTGATACATTATTTACAATACAATATACACATGGGATTCGACGGCATCCAAAACCCTAACCCAATGACCTGGATTAGTCAACAACTCTAATTTATTAACCAGAAATAGAAAACCATCGGCAAAAACCATGTGCCAAAAAACTGCCCAACAATGGATATGAAAAACAAGGAAAAAAATGCGCCAAGTTTCCCGAGGCAATTTTTTTTTCTCAGGGGAGCTGCCCCCAAACCCCCACGCAGGGGGCTATCGCCCCCCTGCAACCCTCGAAGCGAGGGCCTGGTGCCCCCCTCTCAAATCCCCCTGTGAGCTCGACGCAACATAGCAGACACTTGAGCTAGTCATGCAAAGAATATAAAACATACCCAACAAAAGATTGAGTAGCTTCAAAAGATATCCCTATTGTATTTGATAAAGACAAACCCTAAAGAATGTTATTATATTATATTTAAGACGGCCCTATTGTGCCTTGACAATTAAAAAGTAAATTAAAAGGGTAAAGTGACAGGTTAATCCATACCTAATTTAGGCAAGCCAGACTACTATTTATAAGGGAGGCTAACGCCTCACTTGGACACACACAACACAAGTTCTATGTCTACAAAAGAAGTGCACAAGTATTGACGGAAGAAGCTACTGCAACTAGGTGTGTTGAACAACTGAGAGGGAGGGTGAATCATTTGTTATTGTGCTTAAACTATTATGCCCATTTTAAACTCTTCATAGATCACTCAATGACGATCACAATGATGCAAAGAAGTAAACAATAGAATATTAAACATCAATCACACACATGAAATATACAAAGACAGATATTTCCTAAGGAAACCCATAAAGGGAAAAACCTCTTCTTCTTGATATGATAAGTAATCTTTATTTTCTTTACATTATCATACTTGTGAGCTCCAACTCCTCTTGAGGCTACAACCTCTATTTTTCAAGCTGCAACTTGTTGAGAGCACCAACTCTGTTTTCTCTAGCACCTACTCGAAGGAAGCACCAGCTCTCTGGTTTCTCTAGCACCTACTAGAAGGAAGCACCAACTCCCTGGTTTCTCTAGCACCCACTAGAAGGAAGCACCAACTCCCTAAGTGTTCCAGCATCAACTGGATGGAAGCACCAACTTCTAGTCACACATGCACCAACCTGTATAACAGGGAACACCAGTTCTCCCTTGCACCTCCCTGCCACCCTGGTTTTTCTGGCTGCAACCATATGGAAGCTACAACTCCCTGTGTTCAAGCACTCACTTGAAACTCTGAGGAAAATAGTCCTCCCTAGCACCTCCCAACCACCTTGGTTTATAAATATTTTCTTGCTTGAATCTATTACAATAATACAATATTCATCAATGGCTTACCAGTCTCATCAATGTTCTGAAACACTGCTCTGCTCTGCCTGCTTCAATGTCCTCCTCCTCACATCTTCATAAGCTTTCTGTTCTTCTTCTCTGTCTCTGCATGCTCGCCTAGACTTCCTCTTCCTCTCTTCCTCTCTCAGATATGCATCTCATTTCTATGCGCTATGCCTCTTCTGTGTATTTCGGCTGCTACCTACATCATACTTTTTCCCCGTGTAAATTTTTTACTCTCAATAGAAGCAACCTTCTCTTCTCTGTTCTACATTTTTATACTCTCTGTGCACCTTCTGCATCACCATGCGAAATACCTATGCATGCGCTTATCAGTGTCACTATTTTCCCCCTGCAAGTTGTTTACAACATCTCTTCCTCATAACTGCATATCTAACTCACAGTCCTCCATCACTTCACTGTTCTGAATGCCTTTCTCATGTCCATTCATCTCTGGATCATCATGACAACTCTTCATCTTCTCTGGCGGTTCTGTTGCCTGTGAGTTCATCATCAGTGGCCATTATGCTGAGATTCCTTAGCTTCTCTGGCGGTTTTGTTGCCTGTGAGTTCATCATCAGTGGCCGTTATGCTGAGATTCCTTAGCTTCTCTGGTAGTCGAGACTCTTCGTCTCCTCTAGCAGTCATCCTACTTCTCCTCGAATTGTCTGGCAGATGCCATCACTTCGTTCTGGCAGTTACTGAGAAAACCTCTGTGCGTTTATGACTTCGGCGCCTTTTCCCCTTTCTGAGAAATCTATACAATGGGTGATAGATTTTCTTACGAAGACCCTACCTTCCACATGATCACGAGTGTGACCAGATGCCTATCCAACAAGTGCTTTGTGACTTCACATTTCGGGATATCCAGCTGCGAGTTGCCTCGATCTTCCCAACTCGTGAAACTTCGAAATGGAGCCTAGCATTGCTATCTCCTTCCCCAATATTCTGTTGATTAGACCACAGGCTGTGACCACTCACTAATAAAAAGGGCGCTTCATGGTTTCGGCGATCACCAAAGTGGAGCCTAGCGACATGCTAGCTCTTCCCTTAACTTTCTGTTGTTGTGACCTTTCGCTGTGACCATGGGACAAACATTTCGAGTGCTTTGTAATTTTGTGTTTCACGACTTTGTGTCTCGTCTCCCTGGACAATCAAGGGTCCAGATCTCTCCTCGATCCGATGACTCAGATCAAGTCGCAATTTTTCATTTCACGGCTTTGGGAGTCTCCTTACCTCCGTTCTCTCGATACCCGAAATAACGATGGTGCTAGATCGACGGTCCGGATCTTTTCTTTGATCAACGGTTGTGAACAAGTCGTGATTTTTCGTTTCATGATATCTATGGACTGCTCGACGTAGTTCTCCCGATTCGCAATTCTGCGAATTTGCTTTATCAACTGCCACATGTCCTTCCCAGATGAACAGCTAGGATTGTTGTAGCTTCCAGCTCCTCGGGTATTTTCCTTCTGCCTTCTCGAAATTTGCGAGCGTCAGATCAACGACTCACAATTCCCCATGATCTAACGGTCTAGATCAACTCTTTGAGATCTAGGACCTTGTTCTTCATCGTGCCAGATCAACGGTCCTCGATCCTCAGTGATCAGATGGTCCAGATCATTTCGCGAATTCACATTTTGTGAGTTCCTCCAACTCTCACCTTTGACTCTTCTAGTTCGTGAGTCAGTGAAATGCAGATCTCTTGCCATGTGTCCTCTGGATCCAACGACCTAGATCATTTCGCGACCTTCCACATGATCATGATTGTGACCAGACGCCTATCCAACAAGTGCTTTGCGACTTCACATTTTGGGATATCCAGCTGCGAGTTGCCTCGATCTTCCCAACTCGTGAAACTCCAAAATGGAGCCTAGCATTGCTATCTCCTTCCCCAATATTCCATTGATTAGACCACATGCTGTGACCACTCACTAATAAAAAAGGCGCTTCATGGTTTCGTCTGTTAGGCGAAAATATTGTCATTTAATTCAGTTGTAGTAATTGCCCAACCATTTAATTTATCAATCCGAGGTTCGTAGGCTTACGAAGTACATGCACTATATATGCAGAAGTAGGCACCTAACTCTAATCTAAGAAAATTCAATCAAATCCTAACTCTTTCATTCCACTTAATAAGACTTAGTTGTTGTAGGAAATAAAACACTAGCTCCCTTTCAGGAGGTCCTCT